>BLSH010230114.1:60423-75727 GCA_018402905.1 Glandirana rugosa
ACTTCAAAAAATTCACTACGCCTCTTACTAAATACCTTGGAATGTCTACTTTCCAAGAAGGGGTAATTTGGGGGGTATTTGTACTTTCCTGGCTTGTTAGGGTCTCGGGAAATGAGATAGGCCGTCAGTAAATCAAGTGTGATCAATATTCAGTGATTGGCACCATAGCTTGTAGACTCTATAACTTTCACAAAGACCAAATAATATACACTAATTTGTTTTTTTTTTTTACCAAAGATAGGTAGCAGTATAAATTTTGGCCAAAATTTATGAAGAAAAATTACTAATTTGCAAAATTTTATAACAGAAACAAAGAAAAATTCATTTTTTTACAAAATTTTCGGTCTTTTTTTAATTATAGCGCAAACAATAAAAACCCCAACGATGATTAAATACCACCAAAAGAAAGCTCTATTTGTGTGAAAAAAAGGACGCAAATTTCATATGGGTACAATGTTGCATGACTGAGTAATTGTCATTCAAAGTGTGAGAGCGCTGAAAGCTGAAAATTGGTCTGTGCATACAAAGGAGCATGGGGGAGCTCATGTGCACAATGGGGGTGGTAGTGACACAGCCACAAATGATCCACAATGGCTCAAAAGTGAAATGGTCCAGAAGTATTTAGACAGAATAAAGGTAGATAAAGTACCTGGACCAGACTGCATTCATCCACGGATCCTAAAGGAATTGAGCTCTGTCATTTCAAAGCCATTGTATCTAACTTAATGACTGGAATAGTACCACTGGATTGGCGTAGGGCCAATGTGGTGGCCATATTTAAAAAGGGATCAAAGTCTTTACCAAGTAACTAAAGACCTGTTAGTTTAACTTCTATAGCTGGGAAGATACTGGAGAGTTTAATAAAAGACCACATAGATGAGTTCTTGTTGGAAAAAAAATGTTTTAACAGCTTACACACCGCGCGCAGTATATTTGCAGTGTGGATGCGTCCCGCGATTCTCCATAAATAAACAGCGATTTGCAGAGTGGCCGCTAGGCGGCATGTGCGCGAGCGCGCCGTACTCCGGAGGAGTGTGCCCGCAGCTTGGGCGGACCCAAAGTCCGCCGGCGAGCCTCGATGAGCGGCCACAGCAAAAGAACGATGTAAACACGGCGGTTCCCTGCTCTGTCAGTGGGGATCAGTTAGAGCTCTTATGCCCCTGGCAGCCCAGCCCCCTCACAGAACAGCCTAGGGAACACAGTTAACGCCTAGATCTCCCACCGCAAGTTAACCCCTTCACTGCCAATGACATTTACACAGTAATCAGTGGATATTTAAATTTCTGATCGCTGTATAAATGTCATTGGTCCCAAAAAAGTGTCAAAATGGTCCGACATGTCCGTTGCAATATCGCAGTACTGCTAAAAATCGCAGATCGCCGCCATTACTAGTAAAAAATAAAAAAAAAAACAATAAAAACCCCAGAAATTCTCATCATCCGTAAACGCGGCCACTTTTGCGCAAACCAATAAAACGCTGATTGCAATTTTTTTTTATCAAAAACATGAGGAAGAATATAAAATCGGCCAAATCGGCTCTTTTTTTGTTTATAGCGGCAATCAGAATTTACAGAGGTGATCAAATACCCCAAAAAGAAAGCTCTATTTGTGGGGAAAAAAAAGGATTCAAATTTAGTTTGAGTAAAACGTCGCACGACCGCGCAATTGTCAGTTAAAGCGACGCAGTGCCGAATCGCAAAAAGTGCTCTGGTCCTAACGTGGGAAATCCTTCCAGGGCTGAAGTGGTTAAGCAACAGACAGCATGGATTCATGAAAGACAGAAGTTGTCAAACAAACCTGATTTCTTTTTATGAGGAGGTAAGTAAAACCTTGGACAGAGGGGT
Source organism: Glandirana rugosa (assembly GCA_018402905.1). Lineage (NCBI taxonomy): Eukaryota > Metazoa > Chordata > Amphibia > Anura > Ranidae > Glandirana > Glandirana rugosa. Next base: position 62,268 of record BLSH010230114.1, read on the forward strand.
GGTTGTGGACGTGGTATACTTGGATTTTGCAAAAGCGTTTGACACCGTTCCCCACACACGGCTAATGTGTAAGGTAAAGTCTACAGGCTTGGAAAGATCAGTTTGTAAATGGATAGAAAACTGGCTAAAAGACAAAATTCAGAGAGTAGTGGTTAATGATTCTTACTCTGAATGGTCTAAGGTTATCAGTGGTGTACCCCAAGGTTCAGTGTTGGGACCCTTACTTTTCAATATATTTCTAAATGATATAGGGGTTTGATTTACTAAAGCTGGAGAGTGCAAAAATCGATGCAGCTGTGCATGCTAGCCAATCAGCTTCTAACCTCAGGTTGGTCAATCAAGCTTTGACAATAAAACCTTGAAGCTGATTGGTTTCTGTGTGGAGCTGCACCAAATTTTGCACTTTCAGGCTTTAGTAAATCAACCCCATAGGGTCTGGGATTAAAAGTACCATTTCAGTGTTTGCAGATGACACCAAGCTATGCAGTGGAATAACATCCTTACAGGATGTCTCCAACTTACAAGCAGACCTCAATGCACTGTCTAATTGGGCGACTATGTGACAAATGAGGTTTAATATTGATAAATGTAAAGTTATGCATTTAGGGGCTAAGAATATGCATGCATCGTACATACTAGGAAGAGTACAACTGGGCTGGGGGAATCCATAGTGGAAAAGGATCTGGGGTTTTTGGCAGATCATAAGTAGAGTTGAGCGAACCCGAACTGTAAAGTTCGGGTTTGTACCGGACTTTAGGGTGTCCATTTTTGTTTGCTAGAGTACATTTTGTTTGCTAAGCAAAGTGCCTCATATAAAACCTAAGCAATTTTTCTGTTTGTTAGCTGGCCGTTTGCAGCAATTTTTGCAAGTGCAGTGCACTTGCAACTGCTGGTGTGTCAGGGACACTACTTTAATTGTGCTCTGTTAGTTCAGTTGGCAACATTTTGGCATATTTAAATACTGCTTTTACATTGCAGTTAGACAAATTACATTTTTTTTTTTTTGTGCAACATATTAAATTTGCGACCAGCGGGGCATTTCTTGCACAAAATTAAAAAGTGTGCCTGCATTGCTAGTTTAATAAAAAATATATATATTCTAAATACTACATTTGCGGCCAGCGGTGCATTTCTTGCACAAAAATAAAAAGCGCGTCTACATTGCTGGTTTAAAAAAAAAAATATTCTAAATACTACATTTGCAGCCAGCGGTGCATTTCTTGCACAAAAATAAAGAGTGCGTCTACATTGCTGGTTTAATAAAAAAAAATAATAAATAGTGCTACATTTGTACATTAGTACATTTGCACCTTGCTGTGCATTTCTTGCACAAAATTAAAAAATGCGTCGACATTGCTGGTTTAAAAAAAAAAAAAAAATAGTGCTACATAGTACATTTGCACCTTGCTGTGCATTTCTTGCACAAAATTAAAAAGTGCGTCTACATTGCTGGTTTAAAAAAAAAAGAATAATAAATAGTGCTACATAGTACATTTGCACCTTGCTGTGCATTTCTTGCACAAAATTAAAAAGTGCGTTGACATTGCCGGTTTAAAAAATAATATAAATTTGTGCTAAATAGTACATTTGCGTCCAGAATGAGGAGAGCGTCAAATAAGGGACATGGTCGTGGTGCTGTTAGTGTTGGTGGTGTTGGTGAAGCTCCTGTTGCAAGGAGAGGACGTGGTCGATCTGTGCCAGCTACATGCACAAGTGAAACACCATCCTCAGGTGCGAGTAGCTGACAGAACCTTCAACGTTTTATGGTAGGCCCGAATGCCGCTCAACGAATGGTGAGGCCAGAACAAGTACAGGCGATAGTAGATTGGGTGGCTGACAATGCTTCCAGTTCCTTCACATTGTCTCTCACCCGGTCCCCTGCTGAAAGCTCAGAGTTGGCACCTGAACCCCATGGCCATCTGTCTTTCACCTCAGCCCCTGGTAAATCAGCCAAGCAGTCTGAGCCCCAAGTCATGCAGCAGTCTCTTATGCTGGTAGACGCTCTGCTGAGGGCATTCCCAAATCACACTGGGGGCTCAGTGGAAGCACAAGGCGAAGGCAGAGGAGGAGGAAGAGGTCGCCAACGCAGCTGTGGCGCTGCCAGCACCTCAGAAGGCAGGGTTAGCATGGCCAAAATGTGGAAAAGCTTTGTCAGCAGCACGCCACAACAAACAGCACCACCAGCTGATAGGCAACGTCTTAGCAGGAGCCAGCATTTCAGCAACATGGTTGAGCAGTATGCGTGCACACGCCTACACGTACTGACTGATGGGTCTGCCCCATTCAACTTCTGGGTCTCCAAATTGGGCACATGGCCTGAGTTTGCCCTTTATGCCTTGGAGGTGCTGGCCTGCCCTGCAGCCAGTGTATTGTCTGAACGTGTGTTTAGCACGGCAGGGGGTGTTATCACAAACAAGTGCAGCCGTCTGTCCACAGCCAACGTGGACAAGCTAACGTTTATTAAAATGAACCAGGCATGGATCCCACAAGTCCTATCTGTACCTTGTGCAGAATAGACATTTATACCGGCCTCACACAGCCATTGGTATACTTAAGTGAACTTCTTTTTTTTTTTATAGAACATAAGTCTTTATTGGAATTTGTAACAGGAGAAACATGAAAAATAAACCATGGTACATTTTATATGGAAAAAGTGAACCCGTGCTAGAGCATCTCTATTTTTGTCTGCAGATAGTGATCTTTTTTTTTTTTTAATATGTCTCAATATTTTGGGGGCTACCCCAATTAGAAAAAAAAGCAGTGTTGGCTACCTCCTCCACCGCCACTTCCACCTACACCGCCACGGTCACAGCCTCCTCAACCTCCCACTCCACATCCACCTCCTCCTCCATTTTTTTTCTTTATGTGATTTTAAGTTATTTCCCTATCCACATTTGTTTGCAGGTCACTTGTCCTACTCTTACCCCCATTTTGTTTCCTTTTGCAGCCCTCTAGCCCTTTCCAGGACTTTTTTAGAGCCATTTTAGTGCCCAAAAGTTCGGGTCACCATTGACTTCAATGGGGTTCTGGGGTCAAGTTCGGGGCCGAACTCGAACTTTTTCACGAAGTTCGGCCAAACCTGCCGAACATCCAGGTGTCCGCTCAACTCTAATCATGAGCTTAAAAATGGTATGCAATGCCAAGCTGCAAAGCAAGCAAAACCCTTTCTTGTATTAGGAGAGGTATGGACTCCAGAGATAGAGACATAAGTTTGCCCCTGTACAAATCATTAGTAAGACCTCATCTGGAATATGCAGTTCAGTTTTAAGCACCAGTTCTCAAAAAGGATATTGGGGAACTGGAGAAAGTGCAGAGAAGGGCAACCAAACTAATAAGAGGCATGGAGGAGCTCAGTTATGAGGAAAGATTAGAGGAACTGAATGTATTCTCTCTTAAGAAGAAGAGATTAAGGGGGTGTATGATCAACATGTACAAATACATAAGTGGTCTACATAGTGAACTTGGTGTTGAGTTATTTACTTTAAGGTCATCACAAAGGACAAGGGGGCACTCTTTACATTTAGAGGAAAAAAGATTTAATCTCCAAATACGGAAAGGTTTCTTCACAGTTAGAGCTGTGAAAATGTGGAATAGACTCCCCCCAGAGGTGGTTTTGGCCAGCACGGTAGATTGCTTTAAAAAAGGCCTGGATTCTTTCCTTAATGTAAATAATATAACTGGGTACTAACATTTTTAGGTAAAGTTGATCCAGGGAGAATCAGATTGCCTCTCGGGGGATCAGGAAGGAATTATTTCCCCCGCTATAGCAAATTGGATCATGCTTTCCTGGGGTTTTTTGCCTTCTTCTGGATCAACTGTGGGTGAAGGATTGTATATGGGATTGTATGGTTATATATAATTTTTCTATTTATTTTTTTGGGGGGGTTGAACTAGATGGACTTGTGTCTTTTTTCAACCTGGCTAACTATGTAACCTCAGCTTGTAGATTAAGCCTTTATGGGGAACTGTATGAATGCTTTTGCAAAATCCAGATACACCACATCCACAGGCCTCCCCCTATCTATATGGCAACTCACTTCCTCGTAGAATATTAACAGATTGTTCTGGCAGGAAGGACCTTTCATAAACCCATGCTGATTACTACTAATGATACTTTTTTCTTCAGTAAAATTTGGATTTTAGTCTCTTATCATCCCCTCCAATAATTTACCTATTATTGATGTTAGGCTAACTAGCCTGTAGTTTCCAGGAATTTGTCTCTGCCCTTTTTTGAATATTGGTACCACATTGACTTTTCTCCAATCAGCTGGTACAATTCCTGTCAGTATGCTATCCACAAAGATTAGGAACAATGGTCTAGCTATAACCTGACTGAGTTCTCTGAGGACTCTAGGGGTGTAAGCCATCTGGTCCTGGTGTTTTGCTTGTGTTAAGCTTATCTAGTCTTTCCTTGACCTTTCCTTGTTAGCCACAGCAATACTGTCATGGTCAGTATACCCCTCCTTTTCCTGTGTATAAACTGAGGTCTTAAGTAATTTTATAACCAAAAATGCAGCTATTTCCACGTGTGCAAAAAATGAAACAAAAAAAATGCTCTAGAGGGAGAGATTTTTGTAGCAGAAGAATAAGCAGATTTTCAAGAAAGTCCTCATAAACTAAACTGCTGATATCAGGGGCACATCATGAAATCAGTGGGCCCGTGTGCAAGGTAAAAAGCAGGCCCCAGGCATTGATAAAGAAAAATGTGGCATGTATAGTGCGCCTCACTGAAATGTGGACGTGGTTTATATTGCGCTAAATATTGGGCGTGGCTTAAAGGGGGTGCAATTTAATAGAGTCTGAGATGGCTTACATAGTGTAGAATGCGGTAATGTTAAATGGGGAATGCACAAAGCAAAGTAGACAGCGGTGGGTAGTATGTGCAGGACAGGGGTGTGTAGTGTACGGTGGTGGGTGTTATGTGCAGGAGAGCAGCACGGAGTGTATGGCAGTGGGTAGTATGTGCAGGAGAGAGAAAATATAAAATATGCTTAGATTTCTGTGCCACAAGCAAGAGTATCACAGACATACTGTATATACACCTCAGTACAATCATTTTTAATAAATGAAACTCTTCTATTACATATGATTTTGTGTACGCTGAAAATAGTCAGAAGAGCTGAAACTTTGTCAGAGCCTACCTTGTATAAGAACTTAATTAGAATAGTCAAGGACTGCTTAACATGGTTGTTAATCTCAGGCATGAAATATGGACAAAACATATCCCTCTATAGTGTGTACTTGTCTCAATTCAGAGCACCAAGTGCATTTTCTGTCCACTGTTTCCTTCCTCTGCTGTCTGCATGAGTCACTAATGACAAGTTTTCCTGACACCAAGAGGAGAATGGTGACAGGGGAGAGACCTCTAGCAGATTGACAGCCTCGGCTTTGTTCCCTTGTGCTGTGAGAAGGTGGGTGTGTTCCTTCCCTCCAATCAGCTCTCAGAGCTCTCCTCACTGATGCAACTTCAGCTCCCTGCCCATGCTTTTCATAGCTAAAAGATACTGTGTAAATTCTGCACTTTGAATGGATGTAGAGAACAGACGGCTGTAGGTAAACAGGAGTCTGTAGGAAGACGTTTTTCATCTCTGTCTATCACTTAAAAGCCAGTCACTTCACTGAGTATATGTGAGGGTTTACAACCACTTTAAACTACCAGCAACTGCTGAGAGAATGAACACTTTAGGCAGAAGTACAATATCGCATATAAAGTGCAGGAGTGTGTAATGTACATTATAGAGTATATAGTACAGGAGGAGTGTACATTACAATGTACAATAAAATGTATCTAGTGCAGGAGGAGTGTGTAATGTACAATAAAGTGTATCTAGTGCAGGATTCTGTAATATACTGTACTATATAGTGTATATATTGTATATTGCAGGAGTGTGTGAAGCTGGTTAGTTCTTTCACAATCCCCCCCACATTCCTCCCTCCAGTCTCCACAATCATCAAACCAGTCTGCACAATCCCCCCCCCCAGTGTGCACACCCCCCCCCCCCCCAGTCTTCACAATTTCCCCCTTTCAGTCTCTACAATCATCCCGTTTGCACAATCACCCCCCCCAGTTTGTACATTCCCACCCAAGTCTGCACAGTTCCCCCCTACTCTCTACAATCATACCCTCAGTCTGAACAATTCCTCCCCTGTTTGCATAATCACCCCCCCTGCACAATTTCCCTCCAGTCTCTACAATCTCATACCCCAGTTTGCACAATCTCCCCAAGTCTGCACAGTTTCCCCCCAATCTCCACAGGGAGGCAAAGTGGACAGGCGACGGAATGAGAGAGAGGCTAAGAGGACAGTGGTGACAGGGGGACAGGACAAGTGATGGAGCAGATGTAGCTGGACTCACGAGTTAGCTGGCTTTCATTCCCCTGAGTATAACACTCTGCCAGGATGCTGGCAGTGAGGGTCGGACTCGAAACTAAAATCTCACTATCAGTAAATGCAGCAGCGATCTCCACTGCCATGGCTACTACTTCTTTTTGGACCCCTCTAATTTAAGTACAGGGCACATGGGCATATTAACTTCTCAGTTCCGGGACAAGGTCATCCAGTGCCCAGGGCAAACATGGCCAACATCCCCCCCGGATTGAGCTAATAGTGGTGTAAGGATTGTAACACATGTAATGTTTGTGACATGCACTGAAATAGTACTAACATCCCTCCTAACATTTGAAGTTGATAATGAAGGGGATTCAGGAAGATAGTGACCCGCAGAGTGTGTGGTGAAAAGTGGGTGCGGTTAAAAGCTGGATGTGGTTAAATTATTTTGTCTGGGAGAGGACAATGGGGCATCCCCTGGGTGCTTCAACTGCCACCCCCTTTAGCTACAGAGGGAGCACCTGGGGATGCACACATGCTGTGGCCGTGATGCTTTGCTTCACAGCTGTGTCATGACTTATACCCCATCTATAATGTGACCCATTCAAGTGAATGGTGCTGCCCTGCAAGCGTCCAGCAACTGCGTGCAATGCATATGGTTGTTGCATGCTAGTGCAGGGTTGAAGGGGTTACATGGTGTTTGGTGCATGTGAAAATGTGTGTGTGTTAGCACATCTACTAAAGGACAGTGCATTTTTGTGCATATTGCCAATATGCAAAGGTGTGAACCTAGCCTTATAGTGGTTTCACATCAGTGCACTGTGGTTTAGCCCTAGTGTGTGGTTTACTATTGATTTTAGGTGTGCGCCCATTGAATTTTATTAGCTTGTACATTTTCTGAAAGCACATCAAAAATGCAGCATGCAGGACTTTGATGCGCTTTCATGAAAATTTACGGTCTAATAGAATTTAATGGGCGCACATCTAAAACCACTGGTAAACCACACATACAATCACACTGGGGCTAAACCACAGCGCACTGGTGTGAACCCACTATAAGGCTAGGTTTACACCTTTGCATATTGGGAATATGCACAAAAATGCACTTAAAACTGCATGTAAACTGCGCAGTTACTCTGTGGTCAAATCGCAACCTAACTGTATTAACATCATATTAGGGATAAGAAAAGCGTGAATAGGTGGAGTTCTGGGTAGCAAAAGTATGTGTTATTGAAGAGAGGAGCAAAAGAGTGAAGATAATGTGCTAGGCTGCATTATGGGGACAGGACAGTTAGAGGAGTAAGGCCTCATGCACACAGGACTCTTGTTGACTGTTTTACAGCAGCTGTTTTTAGCTACAATCAGTAAACCCTGCATCATGTTATCCTATGTGTTCATGCACACATATGCTGTTATCAACTGTTTTTAGCAGTGACGTTTTTGAGCTGTAAAAAAAACCTCAAGACCAGGGGGTTCTGAGAGACATTTTTCAGCTGTGAAAATGTTCAAAAACGCCCAAAAAAAGCTCAAAAACGCAGCTAAATGTCGATCCAACATTTTTGGACGTTTTAGATCAATTGGAAAAAAAAAAAAAAACGCTGGCCCTATATAACGCTGGTAAAAGCTGAAAAAATCACTGACTTTTTTTAACCACTTCAGCCCCGGAAGGATTTCCAGCTTTAGGACCGGAGCCCTTTTTGCGATTCGGCGCTGCGTCGCTTTAACTGACAATTGCGCGGTCGTGCAACGTTGTACCCAAACGAAATTTGCGTCCTCTTTTTCCACAAACAGAGCTTTCTTTTGGTGGTATTTGATCACCTCTGCGTCATTTCTGATCGCCGCTATAAACAAAAGAAGAGCGACAATTTTGCAAAAAAAAACCAAATTTCTTACGTTTTGCTAAAATACAAATCCAAAAAAAAAATATAAAAAATTTTTTTTTTCACCGTTTTTGGCCGATTTATATTCTTCATCATATTTGTGATAAAAAAAAATCGCAATCGGCATTTATTGATTGGTTTGCGCAAAAGCGGTCGCATTTACAGATGATGAGAATTCATTTTTGGGGTTTTTATTTTTTTTTTATTTTTTACTAGTAATGGCGGCGATCTGCAATTTTTAACGGTACTGCGATATTTCAGTGGACATGTCGGACCATTTTGACACTTTTTTGGGACCATTGGCATTTATACAGCGATCAGTGCTATAAAAATGCACTGATTACTGTGTAAATGTCATTGGCAGTGAAGGGGTTAACCTGCAGGGGGCGCTCTAAGGGTTAACTATGTTCCCTGGGCGTGTTCTAACTGTGGGGGGACTGCCCTAGCTGGGGAAGGGAAGTGGTCACAGCCTCCATGTAGTGGAAGGCTGTAATCACAGCCCTTCCCCCTTCACAGAACGGAGGTCCGTGTTTACTTACACGGACCTCCGTTCTTTCACTCCAGGGGGGGCATCGCGGGTGGCCGGCGGAGATCGACTCCGCCGCACCCGCTCCCTGGCCCTCCCCGAACACAGTGAGTGCGCGGGCGCGCCTCCGGCGGCGCGCGCACTCGCTAGGCTCGATCTCGTGGCCGCCGTCATATGACGGCGATTCGCGTTACAGAGCCACTTTGTCGCCGTCATTTGCCGATCAGCCGTCGGCAAGTGGTTAATGTCCTGTGTGCATGAAGCCTTAAAAGTAAACTTGGATAAAAAGGGTGCCAGCTAGATTGGTGTGTGGAATGGTCAGAGACCGGGAGGCTGCAGGGATGTGTGCAGTGAAGATTTATGGAGGGGAGAGCAGACAGAAAGAGGCGGGTTAAAGTCAACAGGAGAGAGGAGCAGGAAGATAAGTGCTGATTTACTGCATTATTATCCAGGGAAGGTAGAGCTATATGCAGACGGCTGAGGTTGAGATGACCAGGAAGGAGAACAAGTTGAGGGCGGGAGTGGAGCTTGGATGGAAGGGAGTGATTAATAGATGCAGCGAGAAGGAGCGATAAGACAGCGTTGGAGTGGCTAGAACGGCAGTGTTGAGGAATCGATACATTGTGTTGTAACATGAGGGAGAATCCATTCTCTCCTGTCAGGCAAGGGAAGTGGCAGAAGCTCCCAGTGCACCCCCCCTCATCACAGTGCCCAGGGCACGTGACCTATGCCCCCCCCATCCCGGCCCTGTAACTACTTACTATTATTTCCTCCACGTATGCTATGTGTCAGGGCACATTGGGCCCCTCTTCCCTCAGGGCCCGTGTGCACTGCACACCCTGCACACATGAATGATACATCACTGGCTGATATCCCTCTTTGTAGTAAGTAAAATGAGGGATTACAGAATATCCTGAACAATTGAAGATCTTAGCTTTTTTTTTAAAAAAAAGATTTGTCACTTTTTGAAAAACTTCTCTAGACACCTGAGTGCAGAAGTACTTATGGTTCTGAAACAATCCTATAGCAAGAAGTAAGGTGGTTTTCACATGTCATACATTTCAACCAGTGAAGTCTTCATTCTCCATCAAATCATCATTTACCTATTGAGGAGGGCATGGCTTCTTTAGAAATGGATCATTTTCTCTGAAATTAAGAAGTTAATCCTTAAAGCCCAACTCCAGGAAAATGAAAAAATCCACCATTGGAGTAGGCCTCCGCCTAGCATTAATGTTAATCATGTATACCAAACTCACCCATAAGGTTTACTAGGTTCCCCGACATAGAATATTGTAACATATGACAATCATGAATACAGAATATGGTGACGTTCAGTCGGGGATGCCACCTAGGATGGTACAATCCTGCTCAACTAGTTTTGCGCTAAAAAGCATTTCCTCAGGAAGGATAAAGAACACAGAATCAATATACTGCTTATAAATATTAACAGTAAGTACCATATAGACATTAAATCATCGAACATTGTTTGTTTATTTAACTCACATAAATGGCGTATAAAAATAAAATACAGGTACCAGAAGGCAGATATGGGAGCAAGCCTACAGACAACATCCAGGGATGCATTATAGGCTCAATTGGAGAGTATAACATGTTTGAATAAAGGATGTACACATTTTATTAATTCAAGTGTTGGTGCCTAAAAAGTCAGATTTCTTTAATCAATCCCTAATTGCATGGTATGCCTATGGGTTACTGTACAATCAGCTTTTTTCATAGACAGTTGGAATCTCGGCCGGTTTAGCAGGGACCAGCTGAGATTCAAACCATGGATGGACAAGCTGAATGTACCCAAGTTGATTGATCGATTGACCAACCAACCTGTTGGATTTTACATGCAAGCAGCTTTTGAGAAAACAATGGCTCTGCAGGAGGCAACTCTTGGTTTAGGAAAGAAAATCGCTCCATCTATGGTGGCCTGCATTACTTACAATGTCCCCGTGCTGTACGTGATGTTGCCAATGTTACATAGTTAGTCAGGTTGAAAAAAAAGACACAAGTCCATCTAGTTCAACCAAAAAAAAAAAACACATACATTTTTATATATATATATATATATATACACACACACACATACACATATCCAAATACTCCCATATACAATCCATCACCCACAGTTGATCCAGAGGAAGGCAAAAACCCCAGCAAAGCATGATCCAATTTGCTATAACGGGGGGAAAAATACCTTCCTGATTCCCCGAGAGGCAATCGGATTCACCCTGGATCAACTTTACCTAAAAATGTTAGTACCCAGTTATATTATTTACATTAACCACTTCAGCCCCGGAAGGATTTCCAGCTTTAGGACCGGAGCACTTTTTTCAATTTGGCACTGCGCCGCTTCAAATGGTAATTGCGCGGTAATGCAATGCAGTACCCAAACGAAATTTGCGTCCTTTTTTTCCCACAAATATAGCTTTCTTTTGGTGGTATTTGTTCACCACTGCGCTTTTTAATTTTTGCGATATAAACAAAAAAGTAACAGAAATTTTGAAAAAAAAATGATATTTTCAACTTTATGTTATTACAAAAATACAATAAACTAAATTTTAGTCATACATTTTTGCCAAAATGCATTCAGCCACATGTCTCGGGTAAAATAAAAAAGCCAAATAGCGTATATTTATTACTTTGCGCAAAAGTTATAGCGTCTACAAACTGGGGTACATTTTCTGGAATTTCCGCAGCTTTTATTTTATGACTGCCCATCTCATTTCTTGAGGTGCTAAAATGGAGGGGCAGTACAAACCCCCCCCCCCAAATGACCCCATTTTGGAAAGTAGACACCCCAAGGAATTTGCTGAGAGGCATGTTGAGGACAGTGAATATTTTTTTTTTGTCATAAGTGATTGAAAGATGACCAAAAAAAAAAAATTACACAGAGTTGTTACTGAAATTATATATTGCTCACATGCCATGGGTATATGTGGTATTACACCCCAAAATACATTCTGCTGCTTCTCCTGAGTACGGGGATACCCCATGTGTGAGACATATTGGGAGCCTATCGGCGTACGGGACACCGAAAACCAATCACCTCCTTCAGGATTTCTAAGGGCAAAAATTTATGCCTTCAATCCACACTACCTATCTCAGTTTTGGAGGCCATGAAATGCCCAGATAGCACAACCCCCCCCCCCCCCCAAATGACCCCATTTTGGAAAGTAGACACCCCAAGCTATTTGCTGAGAGGCATGTTGAGTCCATGGAATATTTTATATTTTGCCACAAGTTTCGGGGAAATTACATTTTTTTTTTCACAAAGTTCTCACTAAATGATAAGTTACTTGAACATGCCATGGGTATATGTGAAATTACACCCCAAAATACATTCTGCTGCTTCTTCTGAATACGGGGATACCACATATGTGAGACTTTCTGGCAGTCTAGCCACGTACGGGACCCCAAAAACCAATCACCACCTTCAGGCTTTCTAAGTGCGTAAAAAGGTGATTTTACTCCTCAATCCCTATCACAGTTTCGGAGGCCATGAAATGCCCAGATAGCACAAAACCCCCCCAAATGACCCCATTTTGGAAAGTAGATACTCCAAGCTATTTGCTGAGAAGTAGTTTGAGTATTTTGCAGATCTCACATTTTGTCACAAAGTTTTGAAATTTGAAAAAAGTAAAAAAAAATAAATAAATAAATAAAAAAATATCGGTTTATTTGTTCATTTTCCAAAACTAATTAGAGCTGCAAAATATGCACCATGCCTCTTAGCAAATAGCTTAGGGTGTCTACTTTCCAAAATGGGGTCATTTGGGGGGGTTTTGTGCTACCTTTACATTTCAGGGCCTCCAAAACCATGATGGGTACTAAGGAGTAAAATCACCATTTTATGCCCTTAGAAATCCTGAAGGCGGTGATTGGTTTTCGGGGTTCTGTATGCGGATAGGCTCCCAAAAAGTCTCACATATGGGGTATCCCTGTACTCAGGAGAAGCAGCAGAATTCATTTTGGGGTGTAATTCCTCATATACCCATGGAGTGTGAGCAATATATCATTTCAGTGACAACTTTGTGTAAAAAAAAAAAAAAAAGTAAATAAAAATTGTCATTTCCCGGAAACTTGTGGCAAAATATAAAATATTCCATGGACTCAACGTGCCTCTCAACAGATAGCTTGGGGTGTCTACTTTCCAAAATGGGGTCATTTGGTTTTTTTTTTGCTATCTGGGCATTTCATGGCCTCAGAAACCTGAATAGGTAGTGTGGGGTGAAGGCATAAATTTTCACCCTGAGAAATCCTGAAGGCGGTGATTGGTTTTCGGGGTCCCATACACGGATAGACTCACAAAAAGTCTCACACATGGGGTATCCCCGTACTCAGAAGCAGCAGAATGTATTTTGGGGTGTAATTCCACACATACCCAAGGCATGGGTGAGCAATATATAATTTCAGTGACAACTTTGTGTATTTTTTTAATTTTTTTTTTTTTTGTCATTTTTCAATCACTAATGACAAAAATATCGAATATTCCATGGACTCAACATGCCTCTCAGAAAATAGCTTGGGGTGTCTACTTTACAAAATGGTGCCATTTGGGGGGGGGGGGGTTTGAACTGTCCTGGCATTTTATGCCCAACATCACCCACTCTAACCACTTGATCCACCAAGTCTTTTCTGACACTTTGTTTACATGAAAAAAATACTTTTTTTTGCTAGAAAATTACTTTGAACCCCCAAACATTATATATTTTTTTAAA
>BLSH010230114.1:92481-104165 GCA_018402905.1 Glandirana rugosa
AGTACTCTTAAGGGCCAGATCTCGGCCTTAGCCATACTTTTTCAGAGACCTTTGGCTTCGCACTCTCTGATTCGTACCTTTGTACAAGGTGTGCGACATGTGGCGCCTCGGGTGAGATCCCCGATGGCCCCATGGGATCTGAATCTGGTGCTTTCTGTTCTTCAAAAACCACCTTATGAAAAGATCAGGGAGATCCCCTTACAACTTCTGTCGCAGAAGGTGGCCTTTTTGGTTGCCATCACTTCTGCCAGACGAGTGTCGGAATTGGCTGCCCTATCGTGCAAGTCTCCTTATTTGGTGATACATAAGGATAAGGCGGTCTTGCGACCCCTTCCTTCTTTTCTTCCGAAGGTAGTCTCTTCTTTTCATATCAATGAAGATATTGTTCTACCTTCATTGTGCCCTCGTCCATCGCACCCGAAGGAATTCGAGTTGCATGCCTTGGACGTAGTTAGGACCTTACGGGTATACTTGGCTGCGACAGCTTCTTTTCGTAAAGCTGACGCCTTGTTTGTTCTGCCAGAGGGACCGCGCAAAGGTTTGGCGGCCTCTTCGGCTACGATTTCTCAGTGGATTAGAAAAATGTGACCCATGCGTATTCTGTTCGGGGCAAGGTTCCCCCTTTTCCGGTCACGGCTCATTCTACCCGGGCGGTTAGTACTTCCTGGGCCTTCAGACACCAGGCCTCGGTGTCACAGGTGTGCAAGGCGGCCACTTGGGCCTCGGTTCACACTTTCACTAAGTTTTACAAGTTGATGTGTTTGCATTTTCGGATGCTGCTTTTGGCCGCAAAGTTCTGCAGGCGGCAGTGTAGGCGCGTCTGGCGCCTCCTCAGAGGTTCAGTTGGGTACAGTTGTTTGCGTTTACCCACCCCTCTTTCTTGACACAGCTTGGGGACGTCCCCACAAAGTCATGAAGAGCTGCGTCTGTCAGTGAACGTAGGAGAAAAAGGGATTTTATTAAAACTTACCGTAAAATCCTTTTCTCCGAGTTCACTGACAGACGCAGTACCCACCCCTCTGGGCTCTCTTTTGGTACGGCTTGTGTACAAACTGGAGAGCTCCTCTGTGAGGGGGGTTTTAATGTAGGAAAAGAGGATGGCCCCCAGGGGAGGGGCCAGCTGATTTCTTTTCCCTGCCTAGTTAACTCCTGGTAGGACGAACATAAAACCCCACAAAGTCATGAAGAGCTGCGTCTGTCAGTGAACTCGGAGAAAAGGATTTTACGGTAAGTTTTAATAAAATCCCTTTTTCATCCGTTCAAAAAAAACGGATGCTGACGGAAGCGGATGAAAACGGATGCAAATGAATGATCATCAGTTGTCATCCGTTTTTCCATAGAGATGCATTGATGTCCGTTTTTCATCCATCAACGGATGGATGAAAAACGGACAAACGGTCCGTGTGTGTGAAAGGGGCCTTAAAAAGCTGCAAATGCACTGTGTAATACCAGTGTTTTTCTCCTGAAGCTCAGTTCTGTGGACAGAGCATTGGCAACATCACATACAACACAGGGAAATTAATCCTGTATTCAGTGGCGGCTGGTGCTCAATATTTTGGGTTTTGGGGGGGCAAATAAACCTGGCCCCCTCATTTGCACTAAAACCCCCCCACCGCAGGTGACAGACGGGAAGGTGGTGATCAGTGGCATTACCTTAGGAGGCCGGTGATGAGGTGGTGCTAGATCTGGGGTAGGGCTCCTGGAAGCCTAAAGCTGTTGCTGTACCTCCATCCTTCCACCTGCTTCTCCTCACTCCAGCTTGCCGAGGGAAGAGCTGGGGCCGTTGCTTCTCCTCCCGGCCAAACAGGCGTTGCTTCGCCTCCCGGCTGAGCAGAAAGTGGGTCCTGAGACCCGATTGGCCTGGGAGTCCTAAAACTCCCTGATCAATCGAGTCTCAGGACTCGCTTCCTGATTGGCCAGAAGGAGAAACAGGACGACATTAACGAATATTAATTGTTAATTAATATTATTAATATTTATCGCTAATGTAACACAACTGGGTGGGCTCAGGGCGCAGTGCTAGGTTGTAGCACTTGAAGGAGCCTGCTGGAGTGAGGAATAAGGTAACTATTTATTTTTAAGTATTTATTCCTTAATCCTCTCCCCTAAACTGGACGTGCATTTAACCATTGCAGTGTGTGTGTGTGTGTGTGTGTAAGGCCATTGCAAGGATGGATTTTTTACATTTTCTTGGAGTTGAGCTTTAAAGTTGATCAATATCAACTATTCACTATAGCCAACTGCTACAGTAGTTTGCAACGCTTATGCTAGAATGTCACTTTGATCTTGATGTTTGATAAATAAGTACACATTTTTTTCACAAATCCCAGCATTAACAGTCCAGTGTCCAGGAGTGCTTCAGTGCCCCCCAACAGTACAAAAATATACTAGTCTTACTCTACCAAAGGGTATAGTTTTTTTAGTTTTTTTTTTCTTAATTCTTTATTTTTGGTTTTGAATAGTAAAGGGTGTACAAATCACACAAAATGATAATACATATTGACATTGAAAGGCTTGTAGATCTTGTATACATAAAACCAACAGAGCCAGCCCCAGGACCAGTAGTCAGCCCCAGTAGCCAGGACTAGTTGCCAGCCCCAGTAGCCAACCCCAGTAGCCAGCCCCAGGACCAGTAGCCAGCCCCCAGGACCAGTTACCAGCCCCCAGAACCAGTAGCCTGCTTCAGGACCAGTTGCCAGCCCCCAGGACCAGTAGCCAGGACCAGAAGCCAGGACCAGCAGCCAGCACCAGCAGCCAGCCCCAGGACCAGCTGTCAGCCCCCAGGACCAGTAGCCAGCCCCCAGGACCAGTAGCCAGCCCCCAGGACCAGCAGCCAGCCTCAGGACCAGTAGCCAGCCCCCAGGACCAGTAGCCAGCCCCCAGGACCAGTAGCCAGCCCCAGGACCAGTAGCCAGCCCCCAGGACCAGTAGCCAGCCCCCAGGACCAGTAGCCAGCCCCCAGGACCAGTAGCCAGCCCCCAGGACCAGAAGCCAGCCCCCAGGACCAGCAGCCAGCCTCAGGACCAGAAGCCAGGACCAGTAGCCAGCCCCAGGACCAGTAGCCAGCCCCTAGGACCAGTAGCCACCCCCCAGGACCAGCAGCCAGATCCCAGCAGCCAGACCCCAGGCCCTAGCAGCCAGATCTTGACCCCAGCAGCCAGACCCTTGGACCAGAAGCCAGGCCCTTGCCCCCAGCAGCAAGGCCCCAGGACCAGCAGGCAGACCCCAGACCACAACAGGAAAACCCCAGTACTAGCAGCCTGGCCCCAGTAGCCAGACCCCAGAACCAGCAGCCAGGCCCCAGTGGCCAGATTCCAGAATCAGCAGCCAGACCCCAGCAGCCAGATCCCAGGACCAGCAGGCAGGCCCCAGCAGCCAAACCCCAGGGCCCAGCAGCCAGACCCCAGGCCTTAGCAGCCAGACTTTTGGCCCCAGCAGCCAGACCCTAGGACCAGCAGCCACTCTCCAGTAGCCAGAACCTAGCAGCCAGACCCCAAGCGCCAGACCCTTGGCTCCCTCAGCAAGACTCCAGTACCAGCAGCCAGACCCCAGACCACAGCAGCCAAACCCCAGGGCCAGCAACCTGCCCCCAGCAGCCAGACCCCGGGACAAGCAGCCCAGCCCCAGCAGCCAGGCCCAAGCAGCCTAAACCCAGACTCCAGCAGCTAGACCCCATGACCAGCATCCAGACCCCAGGACCAGCAGCCCAGCCAAAGAAGCCGGGCTCCAGGACCAGCGGCCAGGAACCAGGACCAGCAGCCAGCCCCAGGAGGACCAGCAGCTAGTCCCAGTACCCATTATGTAAGGTAAGTGAAGTCTTCTAGGGCTGGGCCTGGGCATCAAAGTGCCATTAATATAATATTGTTTATTTTTACTATTGTTTAGTGACACTCTAATGTAGTCTGTCATGGGGCCCGGAAGTGGACTCTTTCTATCAGAGATTCTCCAATGGTCACAGAGAGGACCTCTGTTAGATAGACCCACCTCCAGGTCCCATTAGACTCCATTGTAGTCTCCAATGGGGCCTGGTGGGGGCTCTTTCTGACATAGACTCTCAAATGGACACAGAGAGGATCTCTGTTAGATAGACCCCTCCCCTCCAGGATTCATTAGACCCCATTGTAGTCTCTAATGGGGCCTGGTGGGGGCTCTTTCTAACAGACTCTCTAACAGAGACCCTCTCTGCGTTCTTTAGAGAGACTCCTCCTCCAGGTCCCATTAGAGTACTCTGCTTCTTTATTTAATGTTAAGAAATCGTGGGAGGATCCCAGGGTATCGAAGACTCCTTAGGGGAGGGCAGGAGTTAGTAAGATGACCACGTCCATGTGGGGGCGCCCGTGGGGGGGGGGGCGCAGTTTGCCATCTTCACCCAGGGCACCAAATTACCTTGTCCCGGCCCTGAGTCCAGGAGTTTTTCAGTGCCCCCCAACAGTACAAAAGTATACTATTCTTAAGCCTCGTACACACGGGACGACGATCATATATAACAGGTCGTACTAACGACCGTTGTATGCGATATCGATCGTTCATATGCGCGATTAGAACAGTCGAACATACGACGGTCGTACAAGGGAGTTGTGTGAGCAGACTAGAAAACTTGGTCGTACCAACAAGCACCTATACGACCGTTGTATCGGGTGTACAGAGAAGTTGGTACAACAAGTTGTATTGTGCAAAACACGCATGCTCCAAAGTTAGGAACGGCCGGATGCTAATTACATGCACCTGAACGTTCTTCTGTGCTCGTACGATCGTGTAGTGCAGTCAGCATGCAAGTTACATTATGCAGCATACGTTTTGCAACGATCGTACATACGATCATCGTCCCGTGTGTACGAGATTTAACTCTACCAAAGGGTATAGGTTTTTTTCTTAATTCTTTATTTCTCCTCCGTTCACTGACAGACGCAGCTCTTCATTGACATGTGGGTTATATGCAGATCCTATTAGGAGTTAACTAGGCAAAAGAAAGAAAGCAAGCTGCCCCCTCCCAGGTGGGCGTCCTCTCTTTCTCATATAATCCCCCTGCTCTGCTCAGCATATCAGTTTTAACATGCCTAGTGCAAGGAGTTGACCTGGCTCCCTTATGGGACTTGCGGATCAGATTTTTTTCTACCGCACTTTTATTTTTCTCAAGCCTTCTGATGAAGACTACTATCAAGAAGCTGGCTGGGGCAAAAAAGGATATCTGGAATCCTGTGATTTCCCCAGCGCGGCCGACCGATGCGAGCCAGTCCTATGCTTAGGCTGGACCCGACACATCGTGCCCGTTCCGTGCGGGCGGCCAGTGGGAGACCCCTACTTACGCTCAGTGTCAGGACGTGCTCTCCTGTCCAGGGGCTAGGGCCTGCAGCATCCCTTCCGGATGGGGAGGAAGGTCTGCAATGGGTGGCGACCCGCTACGCCCGGCTGGTGAAGGGGGGGCGCCGGGCACAAAAAATGTTTTTCCCTTAGCAGGGTCGCCGGGCTGGGGCCCATGGGGGCTCGCCCCCCTCCCCCCATCCGCTCCGCACCCCTCCCGGAATGCCTTCCGCCTTTTTACCGCCATGCGGCGGATCGCCGCCATTTTGCCTTAGCCGCGGCCATTTTCTAAGGGTTTTCCCACTAGTGCTGGCGGCGGCCATTTTGCCGTAGCCCGGCTTATACACTTGCATTGCTGATCAGTTTTGACCTTCCTGGGACGGCCCTGGTGGCCATATTGGAGTCCCTGAAGCATGTATTACATGCGGTTGTCGTTTACTTTCACTTTCACTGAAGACAGCGCTGACAGCACAGGATTTCTGGCGGTCTTTTTCTACTGAGCACTCCTACTGGGAACTGCACTCCTGGGCACAAGGAACAGCAAGTATAGCTGACTCGCCCTGGGGTGTCGGTAGCGGTGGGCACAGACCTCCTGGGGCCTCCGTGGCGTTCCGTGGGGCGGTGGCTGGGCACATTGTGGGGGGGGGAGCTTTAGTGGCAAAAATCTGACTGTCAATTCCGGCGGGCAATGGCAGATGACCCTGCGGGACCCTCTGAGGAGGAGTCCGCGGCTATGCAGCCTAAGACACTGGGGACCTTGGTGTCCTTGGAACAGCTCAGGGCGGTTTTTGGGGAATTTCTTCCCCGGGTGGGGCCGAGCGAGTCTCTGGGGGCCCCTGCAAAATGCCCGCCTCCCCCCTGTTCCTTAGGGGAAGACTCAGAACTGGAAATGGCTTCGGGGGTCACGGGGACCCCCATGGATCCTTCGGTGAGTGAATTAATTCTTTCAGATGACGAAGAGGACCTGGGGGCCTCAGTGGCCAGCGTTGGCGACCGCGATGATTACCGGTATCCGTGCGTCTTTTGTGACTGGACCAAGTAGGGCATATGTTTGCGGGTCGGCTAGACCGCCTAGACCACCTAAGGCTTACCCGTATGATCAATTTTTTGTTCATCTGGTCTGTCAGGAATGGTAACGCCCTCAAAATTTCTTCGCCCTACCAAAACGATTTGCGATACGCTAACCTTTTGAGGATAATTTCGTGAAGAAATGGGCGTCCCCTACAGTGGCCCCGGGTGGCTCGCCTCAACAAGGCGACAGCCATACCCCTGGAAGGGTCCCCTTCGTTTGAGGACCCAGCCGACAGGCGTACGGAGGCAGTGTCTAAGGCACTTTTCCTGTTAGCAGGATCAGCCATGAGACCGGCCCTGGCATCCGCCATGGCAGCGCAGTATCTACCCAATTGTATGGCAGAGCTGCAGAATGACTTTGATGCGGCCCTGGACCTGCTTCCCATGTTGTCAAAAATGTCTGTATTTGCAGTCATTATTATACGGGTACTTTGGCTACGCTCTTGGTCTGGTGACCACGTGTCCACAAAGGTCTTGCGGATCTCCCTTTTCAGGGTGGTCGTCTCTTCAGACCACAGTTGGATGAAATCATATAGGATTTCACTGGGGGGAAGAGTATGTTCCTTCCTGTACCCCAGCGGCGGGAATTCCGCCGAAAGCAGGGACCTATCTCTTCGGGTCAGAAGAGGTTTTTTTCGTGCCCCCGGCACAGTGGGCAAGGGGTCAAGACCCGGCAAGCCCACCGCAGGGGCCGGTAAATGTTCATGGTAGCGCAAGAACGAAAAGATGGAGGATAAGCCCGCCTCTGCATGATGGGTTGCCCCCACCCGAAGTACGGGTGGGGGGATGTCTTCTGGGGTTCGCAGACAGGTGGACTGCCTGCATTTCTGACCGGTGGGTGCAGGAAGTGGTGTGCTCCAGATACAGGATAGAGTTCAGCACTCTACCCCCAGACAGGTTCTTCCCATCGAACTTGAGACTCCCTCAGGGGCGTCGAGAGGCCCTATTCAGGGCTTTCCAGGCACTATCGGACCAGGGGGTGATTGTGCTAGTACCTCTGTTGGAGAGGTTTTGAGGATTTTATTCAAACCACTTTGGGAGCGCGCAAAAATTTCGGATGGAATCTGTCCGCTCGGTCGTGGCCACCCTGCACCAAGGGGACTTCATGGCGTCCCTGGATTTCAGGGATGCATATCTCCATGCTCCCATCTGTTCCAGACACCAGCGCTTCCTGCGCTTTGTGGCACTTCCTTTCGGTCTGGCCTCGGCTCCTCGGGTGTTCACCAAGCTGGTGGCCCCGGTTCTGGCGCTACTGAGGCAGAGAGGCATGGTGGTAGTAGCATACCTCGACGTCCTACTCCTGAGAGCGGACTCTGCTTCAGCTCTGGAGGAGACCATAGCCATCACAATGGCTTCATTGAGGGACTTCGGCTGGTGCGTTAATCTGCAGAAGTCTTCGCTGTCACCATCCCGCTGCCTGGAATACCTGGGTCTAATCCTGGACACGGAACAGGCGAAGGTGTTTCTACCTCTGGCCAAGTCATTGACCCTGCAAGCAGCAGTGCGAACCTTACGGTCTCGCCGGTGGTCCTCCTTACGGTTCTGTATGCGGGTGTTAGGGCTCATGGTTTCGGCCTTCGAGGAGGTACCCTACGCCCAGAGTCACACTCGACTCCTTCAACGAGCGATTCTGTCTCGGTGGGACAAGTCACCTCTGTCCCTAAACCGACTGATCAGACTGGACCATCAGACCAGGGGGTCCTTGACATGGTGGCTTCGGGCCCCAGCTCTAACCTTGGGAAAATCCTTTCTTCCCCTGAATTGGTCGATTGTCACGACGAACGCCAGCCTATCGGGCTGGGGGGGAGGGTCCTGGGACAGTTGTCTGCCCAGGGGCGCTGGTCGGCGCAGGAATCTCGCCTTCCGATCAATGTGGTGGAGCTGAGGGCAATCAGACTCTGCCTCTCCCACTGGACGGTAAGGTTGCGAGGCCTCTCGATTCGGATTCAGTCGGACAATGCCACGGCCGTGGCATATGTGAATCTTCAGGGCGGAACGAGGAGTTCCGCAGCAGCTGCGGAAGCAGCTCTCATTCTGAGATGGCCAGAACTCCACCTACCGGCGAATTCCGCCATGTACATTCCAGGCGTAGAAAATTGGCAGGCAGACTTTCTCAGTCGCCAGACGCTGGATCAGGGGGAATGGTCCCTACATCCAGAAGTGTTCAACCAGATCTGCCTCAAGTGGGGCACACCGGATGTGGACCTCATGGTGTCTCGGTTCATTCACGAAGTAAAGACTTTTGTGTGCAGTACAAGGGACCCGTTGGCGGTCGCCATGGATGTGCTGGTAGCAACTTGCGGTCGGTATCATCTTCTGTACTCCTATCCTCCCATCAAGCTTCTACCGCATCTACTGCGCAGGGTGGAAGCGGAGGGGATTCCGATGATCCTGGTGGCTCCGGATTGGCCTCGGCGTCCTTGGTATGCCGACGTGGTATGAATGGTGGCAGATGTTCCCTGGCGTCTTCCACTGCGAGACGATCTGCTGTCTCAGGGACCCATATTGCACCCTGCTTTACCCTTGCTGGCTTTGACGGCTTGGCTATTGAGTCCCAGGTGCTGAGGGACAGGGGTGTCGATTTTTTTATTGTTATCACATGGGATGAACAACATTCCTTGTGACAGCATGGGTCATCACAGGGTCCTCTTTATGGAGAGATCTGGGGTATTTAAATCTCTCCTCGGGCCTCCAATGCATCCAATCATATACAGATTGGTCTGATTTGCTGCTTTCCTGGCTGCTAACAGCCAGATAAACTAAGTGTTGGAACCAAAAGTAACAACATACTCATCGCTCCCAATTTCCGAGGTCACAGAGAGAGAGAGGTACAATGTTAGTTCCCCTCTCTCTCAGTTCTCTGCAGCCAATGCCACTGGTCGCATTGCTCCTGGGCTCCACGATCGGACGCTAGAGCCTGGGAATTTCAGGTCTATTTAGCCACTCAAATCACTTCTGCTACAAAGGGAATCACCGTATAACCACTGCAACCCAAGGATGTCCATAGAAATCCTACAGGCGGCAAGTAGTTAAAGTGATTGTACAGTCAGAAGGTTTTTTTTATCATAATGCATTCTATGCATTAAGATTAAAAGCCTTCTGTGTGCAGCAGCCTGATACTTACCTGAGGTCTCTTTAGATCCAGCGATGTTGCAGCAGTGTCTCGGCTGCCCGGGACTCCCCTCCTCATTTGCTGAGACGCCATTGGCTCCCACTGCTGTCAAAGTCAGTCAGCCAATGAGAAGAGAAAGGGGGTGGGGCCGGGTCACGGCTCCATGTGTAAATGGTCACAGGGAGCTACAGCTTGGCTCGGGTGCCCCATAGCAAGCTGCTTGCTGTGGGGCCACTCAACAGGAGGGAGGGGCCAGGAGCACTGAAGAAAAAAAACAACAAGTAAAAAGGCGCAAAAAACCAAATGCACTACAGATGATTGACAATAAGTCCATAAAGTCCAATAGTTGATATTTAAGCACGAAGGGCTGCACTCTTGGTGGATGAAAACCAGTAGCCACTATGAAGAGTAGAACAAAGAAAGAGGCACCTCTAAGTGCAGACTGATATATAAAACATTTATTAGTAAAAGCCAAATGGCAACTCACATAAAAAGAATGGGATAAGGCTCATCAAACAGGGACTTCGTCCCGCCAGTACCAGATTACCATGACTTCAATCCACTCTGCTTCCAGGGATCTGCAGCCGCTGCCGTGAGATGTAGGAAGAAGGCATCCAGGGCAGACCGGAGATAGGCGCCAAAGCGAGGCTCGGAGCGCAGATCAGAGGCGTGGGAGAGTGATGTCATCACCTTGCGACGCGTTTCAGAGCATGCGCCGTGCGTTGTAGAGGAACGCGCGCTCTTTCATCAGGCATACTGATTGATTGTGCCACCATCTTTGAGTAGCCCAGTACGGACAACCTACGCCACTCACAACTATCTGAGGGGTGGGTTACCACAGTGGGTCATAGGATGGTTAAAACAATATGCATAAAAAAACACAAATTACTCTCTTACAATTGCAGTAGAATAATATGAATTAGGTGTGAGAATAAACGATAAATGCAAACATAAACGGATAGTAGCAGTGCCTATAACATAGGAGCTAGCCACCGATCTCAACACATAAACAAGGTAGTATGTAAAATCACTTAATATGGGAATGATTATGTAAATAAATAAATAAATTGAAATAAAAAATAATAATATAGAGTAAAATAAATATAAATAAAACTGTTGAGATGAATCTTAATAAATCCACTGCAATCACATATACATATATATATATATATATATATATATACACAAACATATGTGTACCAGCTTTTCTATAGGGGAACAAGGGGGAAGGGGAAAAAACGGGGGAAGGGGGGGAGAGAAAGGGTGGGGGGAGGGGAAGGCCATAAGAATGATGTATCTGTCAATATATAAAAATATATATGATCAGTATTGGGATTTTGATTGGCACATAACAATCGGAGCGAATGTTATGGATAACTGATAACCCTTGTGAACAAGTTTTAAGGGACGTAAACCAAAACTATAAGACAATCGAACAAGACATGTGTCTATCCATTCAACTTATAACTTATGGGAAGCGGAGGATCTGGGCTGCTCTGTGCAAATCCACTACACAGAACAGATAAGTATGACATGTTTGTTATTTTTAACTAAAAAAAAACGAGACTTTATAATCACTTTAAATACATATCTCAATTTTGACCACCAAGTCAGTTTGCTGTGATGCACTAAGCACGCCTTAACCACTTCAGCCCCGGAAGGATTTCCAGCGTTAGGACCGGAGCACTTTTTGCGATTCGGCGCTGCGTCGCTTTAACTGACAATTGCGCGGTCGTGCGACGTTGCACCAAAAACGAAATTTGCGTCCTTTTTTTCCCACAAACAGAGCTTTCTTTTGGTGGTATTTGATCACCTCTGCGTCATTTCTGATCGCCGCTATAAACAAAAGAAGAGCGACAATAAAATCATTTTTTATTTTTTTTTTATTTTTGGGGTTTTTACTTAAGAGTAGTAGGCATTTACGCTGGTGAAAACGCGTTTGGTTAGTTATTTGCGGCTAACGCTAAAAAAATAGCGTTTATACTCCTTCTTATATTTAGCCGGTTTTTGCCACTTTTTTTTACAAAAAAATATAAAAAAAAAACCTAAACATAAAATCGTTTTTCATTCTTTAAACCCAAAAAAACGTTTTAACAGCGAGAAGAAAACAAATATCGCCGCTAGTCTTTACTGCGTCTCCACTAGTTTATGGTGGTTTTCTTTCGAGACAAACACCCTTTTTTTCCTGCGTTTAAAGCAA
>BLSH010230114.1:136286-146578 GCA_018402905.1 Glandirana rugosa
GTCATCTGCAGGTCTGTTTTGATGCACCGAACAAGTGATTACGGTCCTCAGACCGTCTGTTCTACCCTCTTGATCTCGACGATGACATACTCCTCCTTAAGCTAAAACACCCTTAAAGCCTCTGAACCAAGTTGTCGAGAGTACTTACCGACCGATGGTAAGTCCCCATAAGGGATATAGCGTCCCTATCCCTCCCCCATAAAACCCTTAATGGGGGACACTCTCCTAGATGTACCTAAAATACAAAGGGGACGGCAGGAATTTTTGGGTCTCATTACTAGCTCATTACAAGGCTTCAACTTCCTCCCCAGAACCACTATTAATGTCATCTCTCACATTTATTTTTATGTCATTTTTTATATACAGGCATACCCCTCCCCCCTTTTTGCCCTCCCTATCCCTGCGATATAGGGAATACCCCTGAATGGTAGCCAGCCATTCATGAGAGCTGTTGAACCAAGTCTCCGAAATTCCCACAAAATCGAATTCCTCCTCATACAGTAGCAGCTCTAGTTCTCCCATCTTGTCTGCCAGACTCCTGGCATTAGTGAACAAGCCACGTAGTTTTGTCTGGACGTCTACTGTTTCCTTGCTGGGTATTCCTTGTCTGCGTATTGTACTTGTTACACTACTTGCCACATGTTTAAATTCTTTATCCGGCCTATCACTCCTCCACCCAACACTACCCCCTCAACTCTGTTCCACACTGGCTATTTCTAAGTCTGGACCCTCCCCCCCGTTGCCTAGTTTACAAGCCCCTCTAACTTTTCTGCCATCCTCATTCCCAGCCGGTCTGCACCTTCCCCATTTAGGAGTACTATGTACCCCATATCCATTTACATGGGGGGCAGGATCTGGGGGCCCACTTATTAAAGGGGGCTTCCAGATTCCAATAAGCCCCTCGCCTGCAAACCCCCACCCACAACCACAGCCCAAGCTTGTGGGGAAGATGCCCTTGTCCCCATCAACATGTGGACAATGTGCTTTGGGGTGGGGGCAGAGCCTTTGTACCAGAAACTTGATTCTAGCGCCATGTGACCACATTTAGTCAGTGATGTCATGCTGTCACTGTCCCCTAATTGTTTTAAATGAATGCGCGAGTGACATATTTGGTTGCTAAGGTAAAATCCTATGTTTATATAAGATTTTAATGAGAAGTTTGTTGATGCCTGCAATACTAAATATAATAATTGAGCATATGTGGTAGGTTTCAATCCAATTCTGTCTCCCAGTAAGGCCTCATACACACGGACGTTTCTTAAAAAATAAACAAAACGTCGGGCCCGACGTCAAGGAAAAAATATTGGCGTTTCTCGGCGTTATGCATCGGCGTTAGTGAGCGTCGGCGTCAATAGGCATTTTAAAAAAAAAAATCATCCCTCTGCTATTTTTCAACCTAAAAACGTCGGCGTAAAAAAACGCCGGTTAACGCCGGTACAATATTAGTTGGCGTTTGTTGGTGTTTTGCGGCGTCAGGGTCAAAAAATTACAAAACGTTACAGCCTCAGAATGCGATGGCCGTGGGTTCTAGTTTCAGCTCACTAACGCCGACGCCATCTACAGCTCAAAAACGTCTGCGTTTTTATGGGGCCATTGACTAACATGGAGAGCTGCAAAAAACGCCAGAAAACGCCGGCGTCAAAAACGTCCGTGTGTATGAGGCCTAATGCTTAATTTACACCGCAGCCGCATGAAGGGCAATCTGCAGTGAATTTCTTTTCTGGGGTCAGTTAAGCAGTGACTTTGAGGCATTTAGGAGGTGATCATGCCACCTTCTGAATTTTCTTCTGTTGATTTACTAAAAATGTTTAACTTTTGGCATGGGGTTCCCCTTAAAATCCATAACAGACCCAAAGGGCCTGGTATGGATTGGGTGGGGGACCCCATGCTGTTTTTTCAGTTTATTGTTCATTGTTGGCATTCTTTTTTTTACATTCAACTGTCAGTTGGGAAGCCCGCTGACAGCTGATGACTCATCGGTTGTTAAGTACGCAGCGGCCGGCTTCCCGACTCGCTGCTGAACAATAAGCTATTCTTCATACAGAATTAAGATTGGTCGATCAAATTTCGACTGATCCGAATCATACATGTCTACCCCTAATCGCCTCTCCCTCTACTCCCCCTAGTGCTTTCTATTGGATAAACAAAAACCCCTGAACCTGTAAAATGTTTGTAAAAAGCTGCAAAAATGCTTTAACTACTTAACACGAATCGCCGTTTATAAACGGCGGCTGCTTTGAGTGGAAGTATCAGGGTATAGCCTGCAACGCTGTGTCTTGGCCTAGGCCGACAAGGCCGAGGCCTTGGGCGTCACTGGGGGGGGGGGGGGGGCGCCGCCCCCACATGAAAAATCCCTCCTCCAGTCCTCCTCCCGAGTCAGCCCATTCACTGCTGGCTGCAGTGTTCGGAGAGCGTCTCTCTCATAGAAGTGACAGCTCCCCCCTCCCCCTCCTCTCCACACAGACGGCAAACTGCACATGGAGAGATATCAGGGCCGGCAGGATTGTAGTGAGCAGGGGACCCAGCTACTGTATAATCGGTATATACGATCTGGAGGGGTGAGAGTAAGATAGCGATCCTCACTGTCTCTGCAAACTTCATGCAGCCCCCTTATCTGTGCTCCAACTTTCCAGCTTTGTTTCTCCTATCTCCTTGTTATTAGGGTTGCCACCTCATCCCTTTAAACCCGAACACATATGAATTACACAGGTTCTGAGGCCAATTGAATGCAGATAAGGCACCAAGTGAGTTTAATTACCACCTTAATCAGCCAGAGAACCTGTGTAATTCCTGTGTGTTCGGTTTTAAAGGGATGAGGTGGCAACTCTACTTGTTATGTGAAAGCCATCTCTGGTAATTAACCCTCTGTGTGCCTGGTGCTAGAAGAGGATTACTTTACTTCTTTGCTTCAATGGACCCTGCTATTTACCTAAATGATTACAGCTTATATGTGCAGGGTGGTTCTTCTGGTATAAATGCCACGTAACACCTTAATGTCTGCTTGCATCTTTTGGATAACCTGCCTTCTGACACATGAAGAAAAGTCTCATTTCTCATTATAGGTCACTCTGTTTTTTATCGCCCACCCTGCTAACTACATTTGAGGCTGGGATCACACTGGAACCTGCAGCAGCTCCCAGCAGGGGTCCGGTGTGTCCTGGTTCCCTGTTTCAGGTCCAATTTCAGCCCAAATTTTGGGCTGAATTTGGACCTGAAAATGGTCTAAAAGACACACAGCGTTTTTGTGCAAAACGCACCAGACCTGCTGAGGAAATATGTGAACCGGCTCCAGATGCAGAGGACCCAGCCTTAGGCTGGGATCACACCTATGTGAATTGGAGGTGGGTTCCTCGCGTCCAATTCACAATAGCAGGAGATATTGACCGGCTCTCTACGGAGCTCTCTATGGAGCCGGTTCATATATTTCCATAGCAGCTCCGGTGCGTTTTGCACAAAAACGCTGTGCATCTTTTGGACCATTTTCAGGTCCAAATTCAGCCCAAAATTTGGGCTGAAATTGGACCTGAAACAGGGAACCAGGACACACCGGACCCCTGCTGGGAATGTGAACCCAGCCTGAGGCTCACAGATATTTCTTATTTTTTTGTCCCTTTACCTACTCATGTCTATTCAGAGGGAACTGTGTGTATGTTAAGGTGTGCAGGACAGGTGGCAAATTGGAGTACAATGCACAGATAGAGGCTGGAAAATTGTTTAAACACCACTTCCTCCCTAGACAATTACACTAATGCCCCCCTCTGCTTATTGAAATAGATTGTCACTCCTCTGAAAAGCAATCCACACAGATTTCTTTTCAGAGGCAATTATTATTATTATTATTATTATTATTATACAGGATTTATATAGCGCCAACAGTTTGCGCAGCGCTTTACAATAAAGAAGGGACACAGTACAATTACAATACAGTTCAATACAGAAGGAATAGGAGGGCCCTGCTCGTAGAGCTTACAATCTAAAGGGAGGGGGAGGTGGTACAAAAAGTAATTGACAGGCAGTGGAGGTATCAGTGTGCTCCCTCCTCACCACCTGTATGGGCACTAATGAGGCTGCGCCATTGAGCACAGGTAAGGCTGCATTGATGAGCACAGGTGAGGCTGTATTGATGGGCACCGGTGAAGCTGCATTGATGAACACAGGTGAGGCTGTATTGATGGGCACTGGTGAGGTTGCATTGATGGGCACCGGTGAAGATGCATTGATGGGCACCGGTAAGGCTGCATTGATGGGCACCGGTGAGGCTGCATTGATGGGCACTGGTGAGGTTGCATTGATGGGCACTGGTGAGGTTGCATTGATGTGCACTGATGAGGTTGCATTGATGGGCACTGGTGAGGCTGCATTGATGGGCACTGGTGAGGCTGCACTTGGTACCCACTTTAAGCCCACATTCACATTGGGCTGATTTGGCATGGCATTTGACATGTGAAATCGCATGCCAAATTGGCAGTTATTGCTGGCAATGGCAACATTTGAATCGGTACAATGCCTAATTTACGGCGCCGCATAGATTCCCAAAAGTAGTTCCTGCACTACTTTTGGTGACATTGAGGGCGATTTGAATAGACATCTGTACATTAACCCTCACAGATGTCTGTTAAATCGCCTCCAAAGTCAAACTGCATTACTGGTTTGAAATCGTGCGAGTTATGTGTTATGCGAGTAATGTGAACCTGGGCATAATGTACAGAGAGGAAGAGGTGGAGCCTAAAGAGGAAGGGGTGTGGTTTACAAGTGACAGGGTGGGTCTTAAACAGGAAGGGGTGTGGCATTGCCAGGAAGGGGTGGACAATATTTAAATTGGGGGTGCACAAGTTTAGTCAGGCCTAGGGCAGCACAAAACCTAAATACACCACTGAGCTACAGGCTATACCCCGGTACCGGTTTTTAGAGCAGGCGGCCGGCTATCCGGTGATAAGGGCCGATCCGGCTCGGGAGCCACTTGGATGTTATCCCAGGCAGCGGGAGCGGACATACCTCCTCTCCTGCCACTGTCCGCTGCTCTTCTCCAGCCTCCCGTCCCACTGGGAGATCTGAGGTCCGATCCGGCACGTCCGCCGGCTGTGTGGAGTCCCTGTGGAAGCCGGAATCGGCTTTGATCGGGACTCCTTCGTACATTTCCGGAAGCGACGTCACAAAATCACTTCGGGCTAACAGCGCCGGTTTTAAAAAACTGACAGTATTCAGAATCGCCGTTTTTTGCGATCTGAATTCTGTGAAATGTAAAAGAGGGATGGGGGATCTTTTAGACCCCCCCCCATCTCTCCATAAAAGAGTACCTGTCACCACATATTACTATCACAAGGGATGTTTGCAGTCCTTGTGATAGCAATAAAAGTGATCACATTTTTTTTAAAGGAACAGTGTTAAAAAAAATAAAAAAAAAATACAAAAAAAAATGTTAAAGCGCCACCGTCCCTGTGAGCTCGCGCAGCAAAGAACGCGCATACGTAAGTCGCGCCCGCATACGAAAATGGTGTTCAAACCACACATGTGAGTTATCACCGAGATCGTCAGAGTGTGAGCAATAATTCTAGCAAAAGATCTCCTCTAACCTGGTAACCATTAAAAAAATTTTAAAGCATCGCCTATGGAGATTTTTAAGTACCAGAGTTTGTCGCGAGTGTGCACAATTTTCAACCATAACATGTATGGTATCTATTTCCTCAGCGTAACATCCTCTTTCACAATATCCAAAAGAATTGGGCTAACTTTACAGTTGTCTTATTTTTTAACTCAAAAAAGTGAATTTTTTCCAAAAAGATCGCGCTTGAAACACAGCTGCGCAAATACCGTGTGACAAAAAGTATTGCAACAATCGCCATTTTCTTCTCTTGGGTGTTTGAAAAATATATATATAATGTTTGGGGGTTCTAAGTAATTTTCTAGCAAAAAAAACTGATGTTAACTTGTAAACAACAAAAGTAAGAAAAGGGCTCCGGGGGTTAAGTGGTTAAAAAAGCTGCAACACGCCAGTAAATTGCTACGCTAAGGTATGAATGGAGCTTAATGTGGTTGTAAAGCCGCCTCCAGCCCCCGACAAAAAAAAAAAACCTGCAAAGCAAAAGCATAATGAGCTAGTATGCAGCGCATACTAGCTCATTATGAAACACTTACCTCGGAACAAAGCTGTTGCAGCGCTCTCGGCACACCGCTGTGAGCGGCGACATCAGTCTTCCAGGTCTGCGGCTCCGTCCAATCACAGTGCGGGCTAAGTGTGCACGGAAGCCGTCATTTACGGCACAAATACAGAAGAAACGGCACCTTGGGCTACCCCGAGTGCCGATTCTTCAGTGTGCATGTGCCGACGACGTCTGTCGCCGTACAGGTTTAGGAGATATTTCCTGGACCTACAGGTAAGCCTAATTGTAGGCTTACCTGTAGTTTAAAGCGGTTGTCATGACTTGGCAACCACTTTAACATCCCCTCCCCCATCCCCAGATTAAAAATGCTGCTGCCCCTTGTACCCATTCATCTAGAGTGAGGGTACGCTAATACGGGAGGTGTGTTACTGGCCAGATCACCAGGCGAAAATGCCTAAAAAAAGAAAACTGATGCAGCTGCCACAGATTTTGATTGGTAAACTGCATTAGGCCCCTTTCACACGGACGGATAGAATTAATCTTTTAGCTGCGGAAAGATGAAGTTATCTACCGCAGCTATACTCTGACAATGCTTTCCTATGGCCCCATTCACACTCTGCATATAGCAACAGTTTTGTTACAGACGATTATGTGCGATTAGAAAAAATGGATTTGAATGCGTCCAGGAAGGATGTAGCGCAGCTATCTGCACATAACTGCAGGTAAAAGCAGTGCAATGTGTCACCTACGGATAGCAGCGGCAACAAGCAAAGAAAATCAACAGGAAGCACATCAGAAATGTCAAGAATATTCCACTGCAGCTAAACGCAGCTGCATTTAAACGCACGAAAACGCAGCTAAACACAATGTACAACTGCAAGTAATCATTGTGCTTGGAGTTTTGGAATATCAAAATAACAAAACATGCTTTTTACCGGCAGGACAGCCGCCCGTGTGAAAGGGGACTTATATTACACGTTTGGCTTTGAGAAAGTGTACAATGTATCAGTGTGGAAATGTTCTGGCCTGAGCTCAGGGATGTAAATAAATTGTAACATTTAACTGGAGGGAGATTGTTCTGCACACTAGTTTCACAATATTTCTGTGTGCATTAATTTACAGAAATGTCTTACTAATGCATATTGTTTAGTGATTACTTTTGAGATACATACTGCTGGAATTGTTTTAACACAAAAATGCATGTGATTATTTATCTCTTAGGGCCAGTTCAAAGATGACTTGCACTCCAACTTGTGTCGCCCCAAGTTGCCCCAAGTCTCTTGACATCAGAAATCCCATTGAAGTGAATGGGAGCCGTCTTAATGTGTACTACTATAAAGTCGCTCCAACTTCAAAAAAGGTTCCTGTACTACTTCAAGGCGACTTCTATCTGACTTGTGCCCATAGAATTCAATGTAAGTCTCCTCCAAGTCGGATTCCCAACTATATTGAAGTGACTTTACAGAAAGAAGAAAATAATTTACCCAGGTACTCCCCACGAATTACCCAGGCAACCCCCTCCCCTCTTTCTCTGATTGGCCACAGGCAAAATCGTCTGGCATGGAGGTCGCTTTAAGTCGCGTTGTAAGTCGCCCAAAGTCGCGCTGAAGTCGCCTTGAAGTCACATTCAAATCGCCTAGCAAAGTCACCCCTGAAGTCGGATCACCTATGTGTGAACCAGCCCAGTGAGTAGAGCCTACTATCTTCAAAAAGTTCTCAGGTATAATAATGAATGAATGCTTCAAACAAAAAAGATAAGAATAGCAGACTATATACATAATTTATCACTATGAGTTCAAATCAACCAATTAACAATTTAGTGAAGCCCAATGTTTGTTACAGTTACTCTTTGACTTTTTAATCAAGACAGTTTACTTGTTGTGGATATTGTATATATTTTTATACCATCTAAATAATGATTATTTTAGTTTGAAATAGGAGTTTTAGTCATTAAAAGTGTGTTTTTTCACATTTTTTTGTCAATAACATTTGTGGAGAGTTGGCAGCTCTGGACAGAGGTTTCATCACTTCCTTACACTTTCGGCTTTAGATATACCCAAAATTTCAATTCAAAACAAAGAATTATTTGTTCTTCAACAAGAGATATACTGTACATTATGCTAGGACCTATATCAGATAAAGGGTAAATATACACTTTCTAAATTAGCAATTCTCCTAGTGGTTGTATACTCTCCTATCGTTTTCAGCTAAGGAAGCTGACATCTTAGCCTCTGTTTAATCTGCAACTGCCATGATGCTGCACATGTGATCCATTATGACACCACCCATTGGATGGTTTGCTAGTTTGGTTGAGAACACAATCAAGGAGACAGCTAGCATTTCCGGCATGCCGGGAATATTAACTCTTTTTTGACACTATCAAATCAATGGGTAGACAACCGCTTTCTTATACATCCCAAATGTGTAATTTAGGAATGTGCTCAGGGTATTTTTTTTTTTACAATTAGTATTGCATTCTTTTGGTTTTCCTTTCTTTTGTTTGTTATTTAGTCAGTGTCGCATAAAAAAAAAATGTGCAAAGCTGAGAAAAAATGCTGTTTTTATTTTCAAATCATTTTGCCATGCTTTGTACCAGAAACTTGATTCTAGTGCCATTTGACTATATTTCGTCAGTGATGTCACAATGTCACTGTCCCTTAATTGTTTTAAATGAATGCTCCTGAGTGACAAAATTGGTTGCTAAGGTAAAATCCTATGCTTATATAAGATTTTAATGAGAAGTTTGTTGATGCCTGCAATACTGAATATAATAATTGAGCATATGTGACAGGTTTCAATCCAATTCTGTCTCCCAGTAAGGCTTAATTTACACCGCAGCAGCATGATGGGCAATCCACCGTGGATTTCTTTTCAGGTGTCAGCTAAGCAATGACTTTCAGGAGGGGATCCTGTTACCTTCTGAATGCCTGTTTTTTTTTTTTTTTTTCTTTTTTTCTTCATCGAATGGTGATATGGAATGGAATTAACAGACTGCAACTGCGAGCCAAACCCTGTCAACTTGACAAGCCACTTTAAATTTGCTTGTGGCATAGGTTTTAGGTGGGCAGGTGGGAGCAGGTCAACCGCAGTTCAACCGCCTGTTTTTACTTCCCCCTGTGTGCCCATTTTATCACACATAAAAATTCCAACGGTATAAAAATTCCAACGGTATGAGCATCTCTGAACTCTTACCTCAAAATGATTTATGTAGTGTGGTTGGAATGCACTGGGGTTGAATGTAGTTTGGCTGTTGCTGCGATCACAGCAAGAAGTGCGCATTATGAGTCACTTCCCGGTTAGCAAACAGTGGGTTGATTTACTAAAACGGAGGAGTGCACAATCTGGTGTAGCTGTGCATGGTAGCCAATCAGCTACTAACTTTTTTTTTTTTAATCAGAAAAATATAAAAAAAAAAAAAAAGGTTTTTGCTGTGCATTACAAAGTTCCAATCAGTCAGAGCAACCAACAATGGACACATGTGACATTGCACTTTCCCACAGGTCAGCCGCATTTACCCCACCCTCCAGTGGGTCACGTTTTTAACTCTAAGTATCGACTAGCCCAGAGACTGGGGGGGGGGGAGAAGGAGCCAGAAGGGGACAGGACAGGGGACCACGGGGGGGGGGGGAGACCGACACACAACGGCGGGGGGGGGGGGGACCTCGGGAGATCGTTAATCCGTCGACACGGGGCTAGGGGGGGGAATAGGAGGGGGAGGGGGAGGATAATAAGAGGGAACGAGGAGGGGAGGGAGAGGGGGGGGGGGGCACCAGGGGACAGGACAGGGGAAGACCGAGGAAGAGGGGGGGGGGGTCAGAGACCCGATCAGCTATGAATCTCAATTTTTGCACTGGGTGACCTCCCACCCCATTTACGCCGACTGGACACCCTTTCACGTTACAGTGTACACAGGTAACAACCAACGAGACTGACTAACCTTGAAACATTACGTGTCGTTTTTGGAAAAAAAAAAAAAAATATAAAAAGACTAATTTTTTTTTTTTCAATCATCGACTAACCGATGGTACGTGTCGATGTGGTCTAACACGTGAGGAGGCAAAATCATTTAGTTGGGTGACAAACGATTGGCCCTTCACTGAGTATTACGCGTGAAGAACGACACTAGCGTCGTTGTCGGTTTGATGTAAGTTGGGGTCACGTAAGGTTGGTGTGATGTATTTAGTAAAACTC
>BLSH010230184.1:3249-30995 GCA_018402905.1 Glandirana rugosa
TGAAAGTGTCTTTCACTAACAAATACAACCCGGAGATCTTAACTATAGAAAAACTAGTCTAATAACTAAAGGGAAATCAATAATCTGATCAAAAAGATATCAATTCTAGAGGCCCAACATAAACAATCACTTTCTGTGAAAGTTGAAACAGAATTAATAAACTACAGGAAAGAACTACAAACAATCTTAAATCTAAAAGATCAAAAAGCTCTTTTCTTTCGCAAACATATTTTTTACGAACAGGGAGATAAGTCCGGGAAGATCTTGGCCAAAGCACTCAAAGAAACCAATCTCAGCAGACAAATACATGCGATACGTGATATGGAAGGCAAGGTGAGTCACACCCCAGAGTTGATGGCCAAGGTCTTTCATACTTACTATACACAACTATATAACCTCCAACCCCAAAGAAAACCCTCACATATAAATTCCAATAAAGAAGACACTATAAAACAATTCCTGGAAAATAGTAAAATCCGACTTTATCCAATGATGAAACAAAATCACTAGAAAAAGATATCTCAATAGAAGAAGTAGTGACAGCCATTAAAAATCTCAAACCAGGCAAAAGCCCCAGTCCAGACGGGTTTACCTCACAATATTATAAAACTTTCACCGATATTCTAGCACCACATCTAGCCTCAGCCTTTAATTCCTTAATCAAAACTAACTCCGGATCTGACTCATTCTTAATGGCACATATCTCTGTTATACCTAAAACTGGAAAGGACCAACTACTCTGCGAAAACTATAGGCCTATTTCATTATTAAATATTGACCTAAAACTACTGACAAAAATTCTGGCTAATAGATTGAAACCTTTACTCTGCAATATAATTGGTCCAGACCAGGTAGGCTTTATGCCAGGTAAAGAAGCGAGAGATAATACCATTAAGGCAATTAATTTGATCCATTGGGCAAAACGCTCCGGGTTAGAAGGCCTTCTCCTGTCAACAGATGCGGAGAAGGCCTTCGATCGAGTGGCCTGGCCATACATCTTAGCTACTTGCAAACACATAGGTATGGGAGAGAATATGCTAAACTGGATTAAAGGAATTTATTCAAACCCCCAAGCAAAAATCAAAATAAATAATATATATTCAGAACCTCTAAAAATACAAAACGGAACAAGACAGGGATGCCCTCTTTCGCCCTTATTATTTATCTTAACTCTAGAACCCCTGATTAGAACTATTAACCTGGAAAGCGCAATCCACGGTTTTACAGTTAAAAAGAAGGAATATAAAGTAGATGACTATGCGGATGACATGCTCTTTTTCCTAACACAACCTCATATCTCTATCCCAAATCTAAATAAATTATTTAAAACTTTTAATTACATATCAAACTTCAAAATTAACCATAACAAATCAGAAGCACTCAATATTTCATTAAAACCGAAACAATTACGTATAACACAGGAGAACTGCCCATATAAATGGGAAAATAAGTCACTGAAATACCTAGGCATCAATTTAACCCCAAATATCCCTGACTTATATACAACCAACTTTATCCCATTGCTAAAAAAACATTGAATCAGACTTAAAGACATGGACAAACAAACAATTCTCTTGGTTTGGAAGAGTTTCAATTTTGAAAATGACCATTCTCCCGAGATTATTATACTACTTTAATGCTTTACCAATAAAAATACCCAATTCATTTTTCAAAACACTAAACAGACTTCAAAGATCTTTCATATGGGCACAAAAAAGACCTAGGATCAACCTTAACCTCTTAACTCTCCCCAAAAACAAGGGAGGCCTGGGACTTCCGGATTTTGTGAAATATTATCACGCCACCCATCTGACCAGAATTATAGACTGGTATTGCCATTCTTTGATAAAAGATTGGGTACAATTAGAAGCTGACTGCAATAATACTCAGCTGCAATACATGCCCTGGGCCAATTACCCATTCAAATCAACAATTAATGATTCACATCCGTTAACTGACCCGACTTTAGATATCTTTCAAAGAATTGCAAAAAAACAACTCTTAACTTCACACCCAGGACCCCTTACCCCAATAATTAACAAGAATCCCTCAAGACAAGTAGCCCACTCACAAGGGGAATGTACCTTACTGATCCACCATTGTTTAAACAAGGGTAAACTGAAACCTTTCAAAGACCTTGATAGCAAACTGGACGGTCCACTCAGGGGCTACTGGTCCTACATACAATTACATGACCTCCTTCAAAATAAGCAACAAAAAAAACTCTTCACCAGACCACTCACAGCTTTTGAAGAAATTTGTCTACAAAAAGAACAGATGTATAAAACAACTTCAATGTCTTATGCATGGCTAGCAGGTGCCGATTGTAAACCCTCAATGAAACTTAAGGAAAAATGGGAAAAAGAACTAAAGGAACCATTGACAGAAAAACAATGGGAAAAAGCATGTATTTTCTCTCACAGATGCTCCTTGAGTACCAAAACCCAGGAGACCGCCTATAAACTAATGTCACACTGGTACGTGACACCTCAATTGGTTAAAAACTGGATTCCCGACGCCTCAGACCTTTGCTGGAGGTGTAAAAATGAGACTGGGTCCCAACTACATATTTGGTGGACTTGTCCCCTAATTCAAAAAATGGCAAAAAATCATCCACTTAATAAAACATATTACTGACACTCCAATTAAGCTAGATGCAAAAGCCTGCCTGCTAAACATTAACTATCTTTCAATCCACAAATATAAAAAATCCCTTACACTACCCTTGCTAAACGCAGCTAAAAGTGTCATTCCTCTTAACTGGAATTCCTCAAATATCCCAACGATAAAAGAATGGGTCAATAAAGTAAATCTATTTTACAAAATCTATTTTATTTTTATTTTTTTTTTCCTCTCCCCCGTCTTTCCTTTCTAATTCTATCTCTATCTCCCCCATCTTATGATAAATACTCAGGGAAATTCCTACGATCTCTAAAGGAAATATCTGTGACCTCTAGTTGGAAATAGAACCTGAATTGTTATGCATTTCATTTTGACATTAAGATAAAGATGTATATGTCAACTGTTAATTCACAGTACTTGCTAATACATGTAACTGTTGTCAATTTTTGTTCAACTTTTTTTCTGATCAATAAAATCTGATTGTGAAAAAAAAAAAAAAAAAGTGACCGATTCTAAGTAGGCCTTTATTTAGCCACCATCTGAAGGCTAGGATTCATGTCTGGTGGAAATGATGGGTTATTGAATAAGTGAGACAGTGGCTTAAATTCTGATATTAAGGATCCCAATTTATATAATTTGCCTAATAACGCTATGGCGTGTGAAAGGGTTGGGGCTAAGATAGGGGGTCTTGAGTTGGGAGAACACCACATTATATAGTCGATGGTATTGTGAGGGACAGCTTGTCTTTCCATAGAAAGCCAGTCTGGTTTTGAGTTTCTGGAGTATATAGTGGGGATGTGAGCTAGTTGTGCAGCTTGGTAGTAGGACCAAAGGCAAGGTAGCCCTAGGCCCCCTTGAGACTATAAGCGGAATAGGAGCTCTTTATTACATCTATGCCACTTTCCCCACAAATATAGGAAACAATTTTCGATTGAAGTTTCTTCAGATGCGGTTTAACTATCGGGATCGGAAGGGCCCTAAATAAATAAAGGAGGCGTGGCAGCAAAGTAATTTTGACTGAATGGATCCTCCCTATCCAAGAAAGTCCCGCTTTAGACCACTGTTTCATGCCTTCTTCTAAAGATGCGTATAAAGGTGGATAGTTTGCCTTATATAACGTGTTGATTGAATCAGTGAGTTTAATCCCCAAATATGGTAGAGAACCCTTTGTCCAAGTAAAAGGGAAGTATTGTTGGAGCTGATTAAGTTGATTGGGTATTGACGTAACATTTAGAGCTACAGACTTAGACCTGTTAGATAGGAGGAAAAAGCAGCGCTCGCAGGTGTCTCTGGAGGTACTGTGGAGCCAGGCACTGGGTCAGAGGGGGGGGGAGGAAGTGTTGGTGCATCCAAATAGGAGTATGGAGGGTCGTCTGTGGGGCTGCCAGCTGACGGAGCAGAAGTGGCTCTGTTGGTAGTAAGCAGAAAAGACAAGCGGCGCCCCACTAAGTGTAGTAGAAGGTTAAAAACAACCAATTTATTAAAATTGCACTTACAAGAGGGAAGTGTATATCAGGCATATAAAGAGTCCAAGGTGTCCCAATCTGGATGGTCCGTGTGCTAGGGGTCCTGCCTGCACATGTGTCTGGTCACTCAGCCTTCCTATCCTTTCTCCAGTCTCCCATTGGTTCGAC
Source organism: Glandirana rugosa (assembly GCA_018402905.1). Taxonomy (NCBI): domain Eukaryota; kingdom Metazoa; phylum Chordata; class Amphibia; order Anura; family Ranidae; genus Glandirana; species Glandirana rugosa. The sequence continues at coordinate 7,506 of BLSH010230184.1, forward strand.
ACGCCTGGCTATCTTCCTCGCCCACCTGCCTGGAGCCTCGGAACCCACCGGAGTGACCAGACACATGTGCAGGCAGGACCCCTAGCACACGGACCATCCAGATTGGGGACACCTTGGACTCTTTATATGCCTGATATACACTTCCCTCTTGTAAGTGCAATTTTAATAAATTGGTTGTTTTTAACCTTCTACTACACTTAGTGGGGCGCCGCTTGTCTTTTCTTCTTTTCTGCAGACTTAGACCTGTTGACTACTAATCCAGATATACAGCCAAATTCTGTTAGAAGTTTCATAATATTCGCCTGTCTGATATCAAAATTTTTTTAATATTGACCTAATAGGCGAACCTGTGCATTGGGGGTGGAGTATAAAGCTCTAAGTATGCCTATAAATTTGGGTCCAAATCCCCATCTATTCAATAGTTCAAACATATAATCCCAAGAGACAGTATTGAAAGCCTTTTGTAAATCAAGAGAGAGGAAGAAGCCTTCTTGTGGGGAACCCCCATCCCATCCAGACCATAGTAGAGATATTACGTTGATAGCTCGTCTAATCTGGTCGGGGCCCTATCTCCCCGAGATGAACCCCACTTGATCTTTGTGTACATACAGTTCTATAAATAGATCCTTGAAGAAAGAATCTTGGTTAGGATCTTAATATTATTATTGATAAGTGATATCGGATGATAATTGTTTATTTCGCCAGGGTCCTTTCCTGGTTTAAGTATGACCAATATAAATGCTGTTTTGAGCGCTCATGCCAGAGGGGTGTCATCCCGGAGAGAGTTGAAAAATTGTGTTAGGTAGGGTGCTAAGGAGGGGCTAAATTTTTTATAGTAGGCAATAGAAAATCCATTTGGGCTTGCTTTAGATGTTTTTATGGCTTCCAAGATTTCCGAAACTGTTATGGGTTTGTCTAGTGATTCACTATGATCGGCTGTTAGCCTAGGTAGATCCAGTTTTTGAAGAAAGCACTCAAGTCTATTAGGCTGTATAGGAGCTTTATGCTTGTATAGAGCTTCATAAAAGTGGGCGAATTCAGCCATAATTTTGTCAGGGTTCTGGGTTACGTCTCCAGATCTAGTCCACATCTTGGGGAAACATATTGAGTGATATTTGGGGGATAATTTGTGGGCTAATTTTGCCCCAATTCTATCTTTCTGCATGTAGAATTTTGCTCCTGACCATCTCAGGTGTTTCTCTGCTGCCGTGGTTAGAGCAAGGTTTAGTTTCACCTTTGTATATATATGTATATGTAATATCAAGCTTTTCCAATGTGCTGGGTGTAGGGTTTTTTTGTGGGACTTGCTAGATGTTTGGAAATCCTTGGTTAAATTTTGAATATCTATATTACATTGTTTTTTGAGCTGTGAGGCCAGTTGAATCAGGTGAACCCTCACTACCACTTTTTGCGCAGCCCAAACCGATTCTGGGACATGATGCCATCATCGTTGGAAGAGAAGTATACTTTAATGAGTTTATTTAGCTTCTCACAGTGAGTGGGATTGGATAGGAGGGATTCATTAAGCCTCCACTTGTAGGGGCCTGAAGGTGTGCGTGGACATTTAATTAGTATGGACACTATAGAGTGGTCTGATGTGGGGACGTCCTGTAATTTGGAAGAGATGACATTTTTGATATCTTTCAGCTGTAGAAATATATGATCTATCCTGGAATAAGCTTGATGGGGGATGGAAAAATGTGTGTAATCTTTAGTGTGGAGGTTGAGTTCCCTCCATGTGTCTATAAATCCGAGCGAGTTTAATAATTTTGCTAATTGTAGACTGTTTGGTGGCCCGTTTTTAGTTTTGGGTATTTTTAGGTTAGTTTTATCTAGAGATAGGTCAAAAGGGAGATTAGTGTCCCCTTCCAGGACAACCGTTCCTTTAAGGTGATGCTTTAAACGTTTTAACATTGATTCAAAGAACTTTACTTGTGCTTTGTTCGGAGCGTAGTATACAATAAAAGTATATATTTGGCCATCAATAGAACCAGACACCAAGAGATATCTGCCCTCCTCATCCGTAATGAACGAGGAGGGGGGAGAAATTAACATTCTCGGCAAAGCAAATAGCCACTTGGTTTTGTTGGAAGCGTTTGACATGAAAAATTGGGGGAAAGCTTTATGAATGAAATTTGGGTTATATGAGGAGGGGAAGTGTGTCTCCTGAAGCATTACAATATCTGCCTTAAGTTTGTGGTATGATTGGAGCATTTTACGTCTCTTTATAGGGGAGTTAAGCCCTTGTGTGTTATGTGATAAGATTTTCAGTTGCGATAGGTGAGTGACGGAGTTAGCCATGAGTTAGTGTGGGAGTATCTGAGACAGAGATATGAGACTCACCCAAGCCCGTGGTTTGCATTTGAGGGTTCCACAGCTTAGTTCACTTGAGGGGAGTGCATACTGCAATCTGTGCGATTGAGGTGCCCAGAAGTCCATAGAGAAGAGGGAAAAGAAAAATAGAGAGAAAGAGAGAAACAGTATTGATGTGGCTATGAAGAGAGGATAAGATAAAAGTAACATTTGTTAGAAACATTAGCCAACATTAGTGTAAGGTAGGCAAGACTTCAAGCCTACGAGGAAGGTGTGCAGCGTGGACTAAAATGGTAACCTCTTGTAAAAAAGAGGGACAGTCTGACCATGATCAGCTCTCGACAACAGATGAGGGTACATGTGTACAACAAGATAGCATTAACAGGATAAAACTGGACCCAACTGTAATACAAAAAAAAAAGGGGTGGGAGACACACTGCAGGTTTCTAACATCGTTATTCAATGTTGTTCCAATCAAACAGGGTTGTGTCCAACCATGCGACCTATAAAGTGGCTAGTAGGAAAAGCACCCCTTCACCCCTACCCATCAAAATGGGGTAGTTCGGTGGAGGGGTGCTCTATCCCCCAACCTGGCGTGTATAGCTAGTGAAAGCTTAACCAAATATGCAGAAGGGGTATTTGGAGAAAAAACTATTAGCGCAATAAAACATTTTGCTATAAAGGTAACAGTTTGTCAGACATTTCCCACTTGATCATGGGGAGTACTCTTCCCTATTTCGTTGTCCATCTATTTTCAATAGATTTTTATTGAGGAAAAAATTAGTACAAAAACATTACAGGAACAGTATTTCAGTAAAAGGCCCAGAACAAGTGGACCCGGACATACAATATACTACCGGTCATATAAAACAGAAAACAGTCTAAGCCCTCCATCCATACAAGCCTAGACCCAGGCTGTCCCCACGGGAGGGGGGTAGGGAATTCACGGCAGGGGACCTAAGAACATCTTGCATGGCACCCCAATTGGGAGCAAACTGTGCCGCAGCGTAAAAGACAACTCCGCCCTGCCCCCCCCTTGTCAGGCAGGGATGGGAGTAGTAGATACAACTAAGAAGACTAACCAATAAGAGACCTTTGCTCTTGAGAGGGCTGGGTGGCCTCCCAAACGTCAAGAACAAGGCCAAGAATCAACCAAGGAGCAAGGTTTGAGTACCCCGACTGTGGTGTTACTGGCGGTGAGACCGCCCGCTGTGAAAACAAAAACCATAAAGCAGCCCGAGTGGCAGCAAGGGCATAACCTTAGTATGGAGGAAGAGGAAAACAGTTAAATCTGAACAACTTTAGTAGAGGAGAGAAAAAAAACAAAAGGAACCTGTGTCAAGTGTCAACAGTGGTTACTGTTACCCGAGAAGAAGCTCAGCAAAAAAAAAAAGGAAAAAGGGTAGAGGAGTGAGGTGAAGAGTAGAAAAGGAGAAGAAAAGAAGGGGGAGAAAAAAGAAAGAGAGAAGGAGGATAAGAACAGGAAAGGTGATGGTGTCAAAGAAGAAGACCCAAAGCCCGACAGGGTGTCCCGGGCTTAAGAAGGCTGGGTTATGCCCGAGCGACATGAGCGAGCCAGGGTTCCCAAACCGCATCATGTCTCTCCACGGTATCTGTAAAAATACTTGCCATCTTTTCTTGCGTCATAATCCAGGATATTTTTTTCTTGACCTGGTGGAAGGAGACATAGGGCTGTTTCCAAGCTCTGGCTATCAAGATTTTGGTACTCGACAGTATGAAAGTATGAAAGATAAGGCATTTGGTCAATTTCAGGATTTCGAGGCCCATCACGTTTAGTAAAGCTAGTTGGGGGGTTTTCGGAATTAGGAGGCCCATGACCTTGCTGATCATATGGAAGATTTTGTTCCAAAAATCCCTGATCTTGGAGCATTCCCACCAAATGTGGAGCATGGAACCCACTAGTACGCATTGGTGGAAGCATAATGGAGAAAGGTTCGGGAAGAGTTTGGCTAGTCTGGAGGGAACCGGGTGCCATCGTGTGAGTACCTTTAGATTTGCCTCAACTATGGCAATATTGTATAGGCCCCTCGTGGATGACGCAAAGGCCCTGTGCCAGGCCTCCTGGTTCCAATCAGTGCCAAGCTCCTCCTCCCAGCCCCTCATGTATCTAGTTTTGCCAGAAGAGGAGGCCAGGGAGCGATAGATTACTGATATGCCCCCCCCTCTGCTCCATGGACTGGCCACACCAGTGTTCATAGGTTGTTAAAGATAGAGGGATGGATTTATCCTTCCAAAGGGACCTGATAAAGTGGGTAATTTGTTGGAGCCTAAATTTCTCTGTCACAGGCATGTCTAACTTACTTGTACAGTGTGCCATGGATAGGGGGCCCATGGAGTTTGCAAAATGGCCAATTCTATAGAGGCCTTTATCCAGCCACCGCGAAAAGCCATAATGTTCACCCCAGGGGGAAAAAGCGGATTGTGGAATATGTGGGAGAGTGGCCACCAATAGGAAGTTAAAGAGGAGGTGGTTTTGATGCTGTCCCAAAGGGCGAAGGAGTGCGATAAGGTAGGGGCCAATATTGGGGGTCTCGCCTTGGAAGGGCGTCATAACAGAAAATCAATCACAGGGTTTCTCTGTTTAATCTATGGCCCTTGTTGCCCCAGATAAAGCAGATGATCTTAGCCTGGAATTTCTTGAGAGGATCCCTGGGAATCGGTATGGGGAGGGACCGAAAGAGATAAAGGAGTCTGGGTAGTAAGTAGAGTTGATCGAAGCCCTGAATGTTCGGGTTCGGTGGGTTCGGCCTAACTTCGACCCGAACTTTATCCCGGACCACGAACCCCATTGAAGTCAATGGGGACCCGAACTTTTCGGCACAAAAATGGCTGTAACAAAGTCCTGGCAAGTGCTAGAGGACTGCAAAATGAAGTAAATTGGGGGTAAGAGTAGGGCAAGTGCCCTACAAAAAAATGGGGATAGGGAAAATAAATGAAAATCAAATTTAAAAAAAATGGGAAAGGGGGGGTGGATGTGGAGTAGGAGCCTAGAGGTTGACTAGGCTGTGACCGTGGCAGTGTAGGTGGAAGTGGCGGTGGTCAAGGAGTAGGAGGAGGTAGCCAACACTGTTTTTTTTTTTTCTATAAATGGGGTAGCCCCCAAAATATTGAGGCATATTCAAAAAAACAAGTATGCGAATGGCTGTGTGAGTCCGGTCTAAATGTCTATTCTGCACAAGGTACAGAGAAGTCTTGTGGGATCCATGCCTGGTTCATTTTAATAAACGTTAGCTTGTCCACGTTGTGACGTAGGTGGCTGCGCTTGTCTGTGATAACGCCCCCTGCCGTGCTAAACACACGTTCAGACAATACACTGGCTGCAGGGCAGGCCAGCACCTCCAAGGCATAAACGGCAAGCTTAGGCCATGTGGCCAATTTGGAGACCCAGAAGTTAAATGGGGCAGACCCATCAGTCAGTACGTGTAGGCGGGTGCACACATACTCTTCCACCATGTTGCTGAAATGCTGCCTCTTGCTAAGACGTTGTCTATCAGCTGGTGGTGCTGTTTGTTGTGGCGGGCTGCTGACAAAGCTTTGCCACATTTCGGCCATGCTAACCCTGCCTTCTGAGGTGCTGGTGGTGCCACAGCTGCATTGGCGGCCTCTTCCTCCTCCTCTGCCTTCGCCTTGTGCTTTCACTGAGCCCCCGGTGTCATTTGGGAATGCCCTCAGCAGCGCGTCTACCAGCGTGCGCTAGTAGTCGCGCATCTTCCGATCACGCTCCAGTGAGGGAATTAAGGACGGAACGTTGTCCTTGTAATGGGGATCCAGCAGGGTGGCCACCCAGTAATCGGCACACGTTACAATGTGGGAAACTCGGCTATCGTTGCGCAGATACTGCAGCATGTAGTCGGCCATGTGTGCCAGGCTGCCCAGAGGCAAAGACAAGCTGTCCTCTGTGGGAGGTATATCATCTGTGTCCTCCGTATCCCCCCAACCACGCTCCAGTGATGCCCACGAGCTGCGTTGGGTGCCACCCTGCTGCGTTTACTCCTACTCCTCCTCATGATCTTCCTCGTCCTCCTCGTCCTCCAGAACTATGCCCTGGCTTGAATATTTTTGACCCGGTCTATGCTGGTGCAGGAACCCACCCTCCGAGCCACTTGCGAATGACTGGCCTGATAACCGTGGAAATGACCCCTCTTCCTCCTCCTCCTCATCCTCCCGTGCCACATCCTCTTCCATCATGGCCCGAAGTGTTTTTTCAAGGAGACATAGAAGTGGGATAGTAACGCTGAGAACAGCGTCATCGGCACTGGCCATGTTGGTGGAGTACTCAAAACACTGCAATACGCTACACGGGTCTCACATGGAGGCCCACTCGTTGGTGGTGAAGTGGTGCTGTTCCACAGAGCGACTGACCCGTGCATGCTGCAGCTGAAACTCCACTATTGCCTGCTGCTGCTAGCACAGTCTCTCCAGCATGTGCAAGGTGGAGTTCCACCTTGTGGGCACGTCACATAGGAGGCGGTAAGCGAGAAGGCCGAAGTTCCGCTGCAGCGCAGACAGGCGAGCAGCAGCAGGGTGAGAACGCCGAAAGTGCGCATAGACGGCCCACACTTTCTGCAGCAGCTCTGACATATCCGGGTAGTTTTTTAGAAAATTCTGTACCACCAAATTCAGCACATGCGCCAGGCAAGGGATGTGCGTCAAACGGGCTAGGCCCAGATCCGCTACGAGATTTCGCCCATTGTCGCACACCACCAGGCCGGGCTTGAGGCTCAGTGGCAACAACCACTCATTGGTCTGTTGTTCAATGCCCGTCCACAGCTCCTGCGCAGTGTGGGGTTTATCCCCCAAACATATCAGTTTTAAAACAGCTTACTGTCGTTTCCCCCTGGATGTGCTGATGTTGGTGGTGAAGGTGTTACGCTGAGCGGAAGAGGAGGTGGTCGAGGAAGTGCAGTAGGAGGAGGAGGCAACAGGAGGCAAAGAGAAATGCCCTGCAATCCTCGGTGGTGGAAGGACATGCGCCAAATGGCTAGCCGGCTCAGGCCCACCCGCCACTACGTTTGCCCAGTGTGCAGTTAGCGAGATATAGCATCCCTGCCCGTGCTTACTGGTCCAGGTATCAGTGGTTATGTGGACCTTGCCACAGATGGCGTTGCGCAAGACACAGTTGATCTTGTCCCCGACTTGTTTGTGCAGGGAAGGGATGGCTCGCCTAGAAAAGTAGTGGCGGCTGGCAACCACGTACTGTGGGACAGCCACCACCATCAAGTTTTTGAAACTGTCCGTGTCCACCAAACGGAATGACAGCATTTCAAAGGCCAGGAATTTTGAAATGCTGGCATTCAGGGCCAGGGATCGCGGGTGGGTAGGGGGGTACTTCCTCTTTCTCTCCAGTGTTTGGGAGATGGACAGCTGTAAGCTTCCATGGGACAATGGTGTGGAAATGCTTGGGGACAGTGGCAGACATGGTGGCATTGCTGCATATCGTCTGTTTGCTGGGTGGCAGGTGACACTGTCACGGTAGAGGTAGAGGAAGAAGCCGAGGCAGCAGGAGAAGAGGAAGCAGGAGGAGGCTGAGACCTTTCTTGGATTTTGTGGTAATTATTCCAATGCAGCTTGTGCCTTGAATTCAGATGCCTGATCATGCAGGTTGTGGTCAGGTTTAGAACATTTATGCCCCGGCTCAGGCTATCATTGCACAGCTTGCCGTCAGCACATTGTCTGAAGAACTGCCACGCGGGGGAACGCCTTTGAGCTGCCTTTGGTGTGCTAGGTCCCTGGGTGCGGTGGGTAGTAGCAGGCATACTGTCTAGGGGATGCTCGCTCCGCTTTTGCAACCTGCTTCCTCTTTTGCTGTGCTGGTGCCTCTGTGCGACCACCACCTCTTGCTTCAAACTGCACACGTCACTCGCATGACCCTCATTCCATGTGGGGTCTAGGACCTCATCATCCTCCTCCCCATCATCTTCCACCCACCCTTCACCACTGCCCTCCTTGTCAGTCTGCACACTGAGGAAAGCTTCAGCAGTTGGCACCTGTGTTTCCTCATCATCTAAGACGTGCTGCGCTGGTGTTTCCATGTCCTCATCCTGCAACAGAAGTGGTTGGGCATCGGTGCACTCAATGTCTTCCACTTCTGGGGTAGCGCTATGTGGATGGCCCACGGAAAGCACAACAGGAGAGTCATCAAAAAGCATAAGAGTCTCTTGCATGACTTGGGGCTCAGACTGCTTGGCTAATTTACAAGGGGCTGAGGTGAAAGACAGATGGCCATGGGGTTCAGGTGCCAACTCTGAGCTTTCATCAAGGGACCGGGAGGGAGACAATGTGAAGGAACTGGAGGCATTGTCAGCCACCCAATCTACTATCGCCTGTACTTTTTCTGGCCTCACCAATCGTTGAGCGGCATTTGGGCCTACCATATACCGGTGAAGGTTCTGTTGGCTACCTGAGGAAGGTGTTTCATTTGTGCGTGTAGCTGGCACACACCGACCACGTCCTCTCCTTCCAACAGGAGCTTCACCAACACCAGCAGCACCAGCATCACAAGCAGCACCATGACCACGTCCCTTATTTGATGCTCTCCTCATTGTGCCCGCAAATGTACCCTGTAGCCAATAATCTGTCCCTTAAAGCAACAGCTGGAACCTGGCCCTATAGGAGTAAGCAATGATTTTTGAACAATAATCTGTCCCTTACAGCAACAGCTGGAACCTCTCCCTTTAGAACTAGGAGATGATTTTTGAACAATAATCTGTCCCTTACAGCAACAGCTGGAACCTCTCCCTTTAGAACTAGGAGATGATTTGGAACAATAATCTGTCCCTTACAGCAACAACTGGAACCTGGCCCTATAGGAGTAGACAATGATTTTTGAACAATAATCTGTCCCTTACAGCAACAGCTGAATCCTGGCCCTATAGGAGTAGGCAATGATTTTTGAACAATAATCTGTCACAGCAACAGCTGGAACCTCTCCCTTTAGAACTAGGAGATGATTTTTGAACAATAATCTGTCACTTACAGCAACAGCTGGAACCTGGCCCTATAGGAGTAGGCAATGATTTTTGAACAATAATCTGTCACTTACAGCAACAGCTGGAAACTCTCCCTTTAGAACTAGGAGATGATTTTTGAACAACAATCTGTCACTTACATCAACAGCTGGAATCTGGCCCTATAGGAGTAGGCAATGATTTTTGAACAGTAATCTGTCACTTACAGCAACAGCTGGAACCTGACCCTATAAGAGTAGGCAATGATTTTTGAACAATAATCTGTCCCTTACAGCAACAGCTGGAACCTGGCCCTATAGGAGTAGGCGATGATTTTTGAACAATAATCTGTCCCTCTAAGCAACAGCTGGAACCTGGCCCTACAGGAGTAGGCGATGATTTTTGAACAATAATCTGTCCCTTACAGCAACAGCTGGAACCTTGCCCTATAGGAGTAGGTGATGATTTTTGAACAATAACCTGTCCCTCTAAGCAACAGCTAGAACCTGGCCCTATAGGAGTAGGCGATGATTTTTGAACAATAATCTGTCCCTTACAGCAACAGCTGGAACCTGGCCCTATAGGAGTAGGCGATGATTTTTGAACAATAATCTGTCCCTCTAAGCAACAGCTGGAACCTGGCCCTATAGGAATAGGCGATGATTTTTGACCAATAATCTGTCCCTCTAAGCAACAGCTGGAACCTGGCCCTATAGGAGTAGGCGATGATTTTTGAACAATAATCTGTCCCTCTAAGCAACACTGGAACCTGGCCCTATAGAAGTAGGCGATGATTTTTGAACAATAATCTGTCCCTCTAAGCAACAGCTGGAACCTGGCCCTAAAGGAGTAGGCGATGATTTTTGAACAATAATCCATCCCTTACAGCAACAGCTGGAACCTGGCCCTATAGGAGTAGGCAATGATTTTTGAACAATAATCTGTCCCTCTAAGCAAGAGCTGGAACATGACCCTATAGAACTAGGAGATCATTTTAGAACAATAATGTGTCCCTCTAAGCAGTGGCTTCTACCTAGTGCAGTCAGATTGTTCTGTAATGCAGGGTGAGATCTGCAATCTGTCCCTCAGAGCACAAGTAGTAGTAATCTCTAATTAGTCCAGAATCAGATCGTCCTGTAATGCAGGATGAGATGTTAAAATATCTGCAATCTGTCCCTCACAACAACGCCGGCAGCTTCCTCTCCCTACACTAGTCAGAGTCTCAGAGAGCATGTGACTGCAGCACTAAGTGACTCCAGCTTTTAAAGAGGCTGGGTCACATGATGCACTGGCCATTCACAGCCATGCCATTAGTAGGCATGGCTGTGATGGCTTCTAAGGGCAAACCAGTGAAACGCTTGTTGATTGGCTGCCCTGCAGCTATTCAACATGCGTGATCAACTACCAGAAACCAGAACCTGAACCCGAACGTTTTTTGAAATGTCCGGGTTCGGGTCCGGGTTCCGGACACCCCAAAGTTCGGTACGGACCCGAACTTTACAGTTCGGGTTCGCTCAACTCTAGTAGTAAGTTAATTTTAATGGAATTGATTCTTCCCAGCCAAGAGATCCCTAGCTTATCCCACCCTTTCATCTCCAAATCCAATTTTTTAAACATAGGGGGGTAATTTGCTGCGTAGAGGTTGCCTATAGAGGGTGTCAAGTGGATCCCAAGATAAGGGAGCTGAAGTTGTTTTTGAGGGAGAAAACTAGTTGATCTGGCAAGTTCACTTTGAGGGCCACTGATTTGGAATAGTTCACGAACAGCCCCGAGATTTTGCAAAAATAATCCAAGGTCCTGCAAATAATTGGTAAGGAGATGTGGGGCTCCAAAATGAAAAGCAAAATGTCATCTGCATATAAGGCACATTTGTACGTCTGGTTACCTCAATTAACCTCTTGGACATCTGGGTTAGTTATGAGGGCAATTGCCAGGACCTCAATGACCAAAGCAAAAATCAGCGGGGATAATGGGCAGCCCTGCCGTGTGCCTGACCTAATAGGAAAGGGGGTGGAGTGGAAGCCCTGCATTTTAATTTTAGCTTCAGGAAAAGAGTAGAGGGCACCTATTATGTTAAGGAAGGACTGTCCGAAACCCCAGTGCTGTAGAACTGGAAACAGGTATGACCATGAGACCGTGTCGAAGGCCTTCTTCATGTCTAGTGATAAAAGGAAATCCTCCTGGCGGGGGCCGTTATCCCAGCCGGACTTCAAGGGGGGAGATGATGTCTATTGCCCTTCTGATCTGGTCCGGACCCTGCCTCCCCGGTATGAAACCCAACTGGTCCCTGTGGACGTAAAGCCCTATAAAGCTGGAAAGGCAATTTGGTAGTATTTTCGTCAGAATTTTAAGATCATTATTAATCAGGGATGTAGGCCGGTAATTCTCTACAGCACTGGGGTCTTTATTCTTGTTTAGGTAGGATTGTAATAAAGGGCGAGCTTAAGTCGGCATTTAAAGAGTGACCTGCACGAAGGTGATTGAAGAATCGGGCCATGTAAGGAGGTAGCATATGCGCAAAGTGTTTGTAATAAGGGACCGCAAAGCCATCGGGGCCTGGGGCAGAGCAGGACTTCAAGAAATGAATGACCCGCGTGATCTCCTCTGGAGAAATGGGTACCTCCAGCTCATCCCTATGAGGAATTTTAAGAGTAGGGATGGGTAAGGAATGCAGAAATTCCTGTATACGGTCAGCTTGTGGAGGTTTCTGATCCCCTGTGTACAGCTTCTTATAGAAGTCCTGGAAAGTGTCCAGAATTTTTTGGGGATTTTGGGAGTGAGAGCCATCCTGCATTCTGATTTTGGGAATGAAGTGAACTCTCAATTTGGGGGCTAACCTGTGCCAACATGGACCCTATTTTGTCTCTCTGTAGATAGAATCTCCCTCCTTCCCATCTAAGGTGTTTCTCTGCTGTAGCCGTGAGGGCAAGGTTCAGGGCAATGCGTGCTGCTTTGAGCTTCCCTAGAGAGGAGGAGGAAGGGGATTCTTTGTGTTGTCTGCTGGCCAGAAGAAACTCCTTTTCTAATCTGTCTATGTCAATGGATCTAGCTTTGCAGATCCTGGAGGCTAATTGGATCAGCTTTCCTCGAATTGTGGATTTATGGGTAGCCCAAAGGGAGGTTGGAGAGATGCCATCTGTATTATTCAAGCGGAAGTATTCTTGAATAGCTGTATTAATCTCTGTGAAGTGTACTGGATTACTAACGATTGAAGCATTCAGCCTCCAATTAAAAGACTTGCGTGTGGCATCCGTTCTGTGTAGGACTAACATCAGGGAGGAGTGGTCAGACAAAGCAGAGTCTCTAATGAGAGCTTTGGAAATCCTGGGGAGCTGGTTGCTGTGGATAAAGAAATGGTTTATTCTAGCGAATGTGTTATGGGGGCTGGAGAAATGGATATAATCCCGAACTGAGGGGTTAATTTCCCTCCAAACATCCACTAGTTCCTGACTGAAAATTTGTCTGGCTACCTTTAGGCTCTGCCTTGAGGGGCGAATCTGGTTACGTCCAGGGGGACTTGATTTGTCTAGACCCACATTAAAGGCCTTGTTCGAATCCCCACCGTATATGACTGTTCCTTCCGCTAAGGGGTTGGTGGCTCGAAAGAGAGAGTCAAAAAATGTTAATTGTCCCTTGTTCGGGGCATAGTAGGATATAAATGTGTAAAGTTGGTTGTCTATAAGGCCTTTAATAAGAGGGAAGCAACCGTCCGGATCCTTCAGGACAGTACTGCAGGAGAAGTGTACATTATGAGAGAAGAAAATGCCTACCCCTTTGGTTTTATTTACTGCGCTCACCAGATGAAAGGTAGGGAATTTACGGTGTATAAATGAGGGGGAGTATGAGGATGGAAAATGGGTTTCCTGCAATAGTACCACATCTATCTTTTGGGTGGCGTAGTACTGGAACGTTTTCTTCCGCTTCATGGGTGAGTTTAGGCCCTTAATGTTGTGAGATACTATGCATAAAGGAAGCTTGGGAGTGCTATGGTCAGCCATGGGACAGAGAGAGGTGTGTACACAGCAATCCCCAATCACTTACCTGGATCCCGGAGTGAAATGTAGGAAGGAGGACGATCGGGTGGAAACTGAAGTAGGAGCAAAGGAGCCTGGGGGGTGAAGAGTCAGACTCTGACACCAAGGAGGAAGGAAGAGCCCTAAGGGAGAAGAATAGCAGAGAATGAGAAGAGGAGAGGGACAGAAAAAGAACAAGGTGGGGTAAGAGCATGAGGAGCATACTCCAATTGACAAGCAATGTGAACACCCTGTTCCGGAGAACAAAATTGGTCATTGTCCGTGAACAGGGGGTGGCGCATAACAACTATTCCAAACATCGCATCCCCTATAATAAAAGAACAAATAATGCATAAAGTCATCAAACAAAAGAACTGTCGGGTACCGTGAGACCCTCAGCAGGAAATCCAGCATCCAAACACATCTAAGAAATAGCATCTTTCCTTCAGTATATGAGGCCCCAACCTGCCCGATGGGCAGGAGGAGTCCCACCGGATGCTGAAAGCTATGCTGGAGTCATCTAGGCTGGGGTCCTGCCTAGAGTCACACGGAGGGAGAACCCCTAAGGGGTAAAAACACCAATGAGTGCATTCATTTAACGAGAGAAAGAGTCAAATATGACACAACCGGTTAAAAAGGCATTAACGGCAGTCCAAGAGGACCCGTCTCCAGGGTAAGAGACAAAAAAAAAGGAAAAAGTGTAGTCCGATAGCCCCCTTTCAAGGTGGAACTCCTTCTTTGGCCTTCTTAGTTTTGGGCTTCTGCCAGAGGGTGGTGAGTGGGCTTGAAGGGGGCGGTCTCTTAGAAAGGCTGGATGAGGAAGTTTGCATTGGTGAGGGAGGGTCTTTGGAGAGGATCCCGAGTTGTTGGAGGAGGGATTCCTCTTCTTGGAATGTGGAAAATCTGTATGTCTTATTTTGGAGGTCGAACTTTAGCCCAAAGGGGAATTGCCATCCGTATTTAATGTCTGTCTGAGACAAGACTGTGAGCAGTGGTTTCAGGGATCTCTGTTTCAGGATGATGAAAGGGGAGAAGTCTGCGAAAATTTGCACCGAGTGCCCCAAAACCTTGATTTGGGGGGTAGAGCGAGCTTTTTTCATCACTTCCTCTTTGGTGCTATAATAGTGGGGTTTTACCACGATGTCCCGAGGAAGACCATCGGGGTGAGGGGGACCAAGAGCCCGGGAGACAGTGGTGCCCATTTTGGTTTCCACACTATCAATACGCGCCCCGAGCATTTGCAAGTCAGATTTGATTTCGGAAGTTATCTTCGTCGCAGTCTGGGCCAGGCCCTTGTCTAGAGGCTCCGCAAATTTCTGAAACATGAGGGACACATCCTGTTGCTGGGATGGGTGTGGGGCTTTACCCTGGAGGGAGCTGGAACGAGCAGCTGGTGCCATGGAGGGTAGCATCAGGATTTCATCGATGGTGTGGTTAAGCAGAGTCAAAATAGGCACCACCAACCATATCAAAAAAGGTCTGCCAACATCCCAAAATTATATAGAGGAAAAAACAGGTACTCCCCCAGTACAAATAGCGGGACTTTAAAGGCAGTGCAAAAAATTAAACATGTTTCATAAAATAAGGTAATTTATTACATATCAAAGTTTAAAATTGGAAAAGAGTATGACATACATACAATTAAAATGAATGTGGCAATGTGTTACAGTCCAAAATAATGAACTAAGGTAATAATGCTGTTAAGCCGGTTATCTTCTTGAGCATGGGCCCAACATGTTTCGGGATAATTACCCTTCTTCAGGGGCGAAAGATCATGCCCAAAACGCAAACTCACATACCACAGAGTAAAACAAATGCCAAATCGGTAAGACCGCCATCCAGTGGAGGAAGGAGGAAAAGAAAGGATGATCCAATGAGCATATAGGTGACCAAAGCACAATGGAATCCCCCACATAGAACGGAAAGGCCGACAAGTATACCACGAGGACCCCCCAATGAGCGGCAGAGCCGCAAGGTGGGAGGGAACCCCAATTCCAGAGAAAGCAATCCCCACAGGGGAGGGGGAAAAGGGGGGCAAAAGGAGAAGAGAAAAGAGGTATTGCGTGACTGCCTTGTAAATAGGCTGGCAAGGATTCGGCCTTATGACAGGGAGGCGTCAGCTCCCTGTCATAAGCCCGAATCCTTGCTCTGCCGCCCATTGTGTATGGCGACAGATCCGTAAAGATTTGTATTGGGTGACCTTGTATTTGAAGATTGTCTGATTTACGGGCCAGTCTCATTACCTGTTCTTTCACAGAGTTGAAGTGAGGCTTCACTATGATGTCCCGTGGTAGGCCGTCAACTCAGGGGGGCTGGAGAGCTCTGTGAGCCCTGTCCAGTTTCAGACGATTATCTGGAATTTCAGGGATTAGGCCCTTTATCAGTGCCTGAACTGCTGGTTGCACCTCTTTAACTGACTCGGGGAGACCACTAATTCTAAAGTTATATTGCCTAGATCTATTTTCAAGATCATCAATCTTGTGTAAGGCAGTCTCTAATTGATCATGGAGGTCCTGTATCCTGGCACAATTCTGATTAATTTTAGCAATGGATTGATCCATTTTCCTTTCCATGGAATCAATTCTGTTGCCCAGTAATTGTAAATCTGCCTGTATTGCAGATGTAATATGAGCAGCGTTTTGTGCCAATCCTTTAGATAGCATAGCAGAGAAAGCAGACATCATAGATGGGATGTCTGTTGGTATATTAGGGGAGTCTATCATGTTCTGGTTACCCATGGCTGGTGAGTGAGCTATATCACTCATAGGGGAGAGTGCATAGTTTCCCATAGGCTGCAGGATAAATGATTCGGTGGAGGCCGGTGAGGCCATATCGGGGGGGGGGGTTCTTACAGCTCCGCTCTGGGGTGTGTATGAGTGCTGATTCCCCATCCCCTGCTCTTCCTCCTTGTCCTCTCTGGAGTCCTCCTCCACTGGCGGTAGGCCGCATGGTGAAGCGCCCGCCATCTTGGAAAGTTGTGCCGAGTTTAGCAGCGCTGTCAGGTCTCTCCTGGCCGAGACCGCTGACATGGGAGGCCTCCTAGGATGTTCCCCAATCCTGCAGGGTGTCTGCCATAACGGTGCAGTGTTCCAGTGTGCTGCAGCGGGTCTGAGTCTCTCGCGGTGGCATGGAGCTCCGAGTCTAAGCCGCCATCTTAGACAGGTTCGCGCATGCACACCCAAGCTTCATTTTCATACAAGATGGTGAAGCAAAACCAAGCCTCGTTTGCACTCGGCGGTCATGATGTATCTATACCTAATTGGATATTGAGAAATCAAGCCTCATTCCCAGTTGTAATTTTAAGTCTCGATTTACAGATTTTAAGCAGCTAGTAGGGCTGATATATAAGATTGTTTATAATAACAACAAATTGCACTTGTTTCACAACCAAGATTCCATCAAGCATAACGCAATAATTTATATAAATTTAGTTGTATCTGTCACTCTAACATAGCGCTAACGCCCTCTAGGGGTGATTGTATGTTTCACCTAAGAAAGCTATGCTTGGATGTTGCCAAACCAGCAATATGTATATCAATAGAGGCAACATACATGATGTAAATACTGTATATATGTCAATCTGATCAAAATAAGTACATACAAGTTATTGGTCTAAAATTCATCTAAATAACAATCATAACTCCATATTAAAAAACAATAATATATAAAACCAACGATATATGAAATTATAAAACTGTTTCAGGAATTAAGAAAAGCATTCATCTCAAACCATGAGGTCTAAGACATATATTATAAATCCAGCTCATTTCGAGTTTAGAGATTTCACGACGCCTGGATCCTCCCCTCCAATGTAATTTGAGCTTATCCCATCCTAAGAAGGAGGTACCTGCCGGATTTTTGTGGTGAGTTTCTGAATAATGTCAAGAAAGCGGATGTCCCTTAAATCCTCTTTTAATATTACAGATATGTTCATTAAGTCTCACTTGTAGAGGGCATATTGTACAGCCTACATACTGGAATCCACATGGATAAGTTATAACGTATACCACATTGGGAGTGGAACACGGAATAAAAGATTTAATTTGAAAATCATGTGCTATTTGAAGTGAATTGGGTTGTTTTTCTATTTCTGATGGCATTAATGGAGCAAACTTGACACCTCTAAAACTTCTGAAATCCAACTATGTTCTGAAAGAACATTTGTTTAGGAATGGGAGGTCATAGACATTCTGTGCCACCTTGTCTCTTAATGATGGAACTACTCGGAACAGGACCCGGGGTTTATCCTCAAGGTTTATGCCTAAAATTGGGTCATTTTTTAAAAATATGCCAATGTTTTCGAACCAGTTTTTTTTAACAAAAAATGCTGGTTGGAATAAGTAGTAATGAACGGTATTAAGAGATTATTCCCCCCCATTATTTTCTCTAGGCTTCTCTATCAAGAGTTGGTCTCTATCCAGCTCTCAAACTCCATATTGAATCTCCGTCAAAGATTCAACTGAATATCCTTTGTCAACAAAACGCTATGTTAGGACCTGAGCTTGGATTATGAAAATCTTCGGCTCGGGTGCAATTACGCCTAAGGCGCATGTACTGACTTTTGGGAACAGAATTCAATCAAGCTTGATAGTGACAACTGTGCAAAGGAATAAAATAATTTCTATCTGTTGGTTTAAAGTAAATTGATATTAGTAATTGATCACCTTAAGCCCAGATCTTTAGATCCAAAAAGTGTATAATATGTTGATTAGACATGTGCAATGCGTTTTGTTCCGAATTTGTTTTTTAACAAATTTTTCGAAATTTGTTAATTTGGACGAATCCGAATATCTGAATTTAGAATTTTTCGAATTTTTCAGAATTTTCGTAATTTGGAATTCATATCTTTGGCTGTGAAAAAGTGAAATTTATTAATTAATTTATCTCATATATCAGCCCAATTAGCTGCTTAATATCTGTAAATCGAGGCTTAAAATTACAACTGCTAACTGTGAATGAGGCTTGGTTTCTCAATATCCATTCAGGTATAGACATATTATAAATAGTGACAGCTCAGCGCGTCGCCCGTGCCCCAGGAAGACGAAACTCATCAGGCGGAGCTACGCGCTGACACTGTCACGTCCTAAATGATCCCGGAAGTGTGGGTGATCCGATCGTTTGCTGGCAATACATATACAAAGGCTCATTTGTAATTTTAATCTTGTAAGTGGGTTTTTGACCTTTTAATAAACTCAGTCCAGATTGTATTACACTATTGGAGTTTTTTTCTTCATATACCTACCGTTCCTGATTGGGACCTGGGTATCCACATGAGAGTTGGCCACGGTGTTTATATCCTCAGAGGGTCCAGGTAGGGCTTCAACAGCCATAATACCTTGCAGAGGTTATCTGCCTGTGCTAAGTGACCATTCTAGAGCTATATGGTCTACCCCTTCTGGTAAGCACCCTTATGAACATGGTGATGGGTGTCACAGGAGGATTTATTTAAGTTTTGGTGGTGGAACACTGTCAATAAACTTTTTTCTGCTTACCACATGGATAACATATTTACCTATGAACTGATTTATGGACATTTATTTGGAGTTAATTTGATTGCATTTTCGTTTATGTCACCAATATTACGCCTGGAGGAACTACTTGGATGTTGGTATGTTGGATGTTAGTATCTCAAGAAATGATGTGCCGTCAGTACATCAGGTATGATCATTTTTCAGTGATTGGCACCATAGCTTGTAGACTCTATAACTTTCACACAGACTAAATAATATCCAATAATTTGGGTTATTTTTACCAAAGATATGTAGCAGTATAACTTTTGGCCCAAATTTATGAAGAAAAATTACTTATTTGCAAAATTTTACAATAGAAAGTAAAAAAAACTGTTTTTTTTTTTTTAATTTTCGCTCTTTTTTTGCTTGTATCGCAAAAAAAAAAAACAAAACAAAAAAACAGTGGCGATTAACTACTAATTGCCCACAGGTCATCATTAGAGTTGAGCGAACCCGTACCGAACTTTGGGGTGTCCGTGACCCGGATCCGAGCCCGGACATTTGAAAAAAAGTTCGGGTTCGGGGTTCAGGTATTTGATGCCGCCTGTTGAATAGCTGCAGGGCAGCCAATCAACAAGCATTTCACTGGTTTGCCCTTAGAAGCCATCACAGCCATGCCTACTAATGGCATGGCTGTGATTGGCCAGTGCATCATGTGACCCAGCCTCTGTATAAGCTGGAGTCATGTAGTGCTGCATGTCACATGCTCTCAAGCTAGTGTAGGGAGAGGATGTTGCCGGCGCTGTGAGGGACAGATTGCAGATATAATAACATCTCATCCTGCATTACAGAAAGATCTGATTCTGGACTAGGTAGGACATGGACAGTTTTAAAAACCTGATGGCGGTGGCTGTCCCACAGTATGTGGTTCCCAGCCGCCACTACTTTTCCAGACGAGCCATCCCTTCCCTGCACAAACAAGTCTGGGACAAGATCAAGTGTGCACTGCGCAACGCCATCTGTGGCAAGGTCCACATAACCACTGATACATGGACCAGTAAGCACGGGCAGGGACGCTATATCTCGCTAACTGCACACTAGGCAAATGTAGTGGCGGGTGGGCCTGAGGCGGCTAGCATATCCTTCCACCACCGAGGATTGCAGGGCATTTCTCTTTGCCTCCTCCTCCTACTGCGCTTCCTCCTCCCCTACCACCTCCTCATCCGCTCAGCGTAACACCTTCACCACCAACTTCAGCACATTCAGGGTGAAATGACAGCAGGCTGTTATAAAACTGATATGTTTGGGGGATAAACCCCACACTGCGCAGGAGCTGTGGATGGGCATTGAACAACAGACCGAACAGTGGTTGTTGCCACTGAGCCTCAAGCCCGGCCTGGTGGTGTGCGACAATGGGTGAAATCTCGTAGCGGCTCTGGGCCTAGCCGGTTTGACGCACATCCCTTGCCTGGCGCATGTGCTGAATTTGGTGGTACAGAAATTTCTAAAAAACTACCCGGATATGTCAGAGCTGCTGCAGAAAGTGTGGGCCGTCTGTGCGCTTATTCGGCGTTCTCACCCTGCTGCTGCTCGCCTGTCTGCGCTGCAGTGGAACTTCGGCCTTCCCGCTCACTGCCTCCTATGCGACGTGCCCACAAGGTGGAACTCCACCTTGCACATGCTGGAGAGACTGTGCGAGCAGCAGCAGGCAATAGTGGAGTTTCAGTTACAGCACGCACGGGTCAGTCGCTCTGCGGAACAGCACCGCTTCACCACCAAAGAGTGGGCCTCCATGCAAGACCTGTGTACCGTATTGCGGTGTTTCGAGTACTCCACGAACATGGCCAGTGCCGATGACGCTTTTCTCAGTGTTACTATTCCACTTCTATGTCTCCTTGAAAAAACACTTTGGGCGATGATGGAAGAGGATGTGGCACAGGAGGATGAGGAGGAGGAGGAGGAAGAGGGGTAATTTCCACGGTTCTCAGGCCAGTCATTCACAAGTGGCTTGGAGGGTGGGTTCCTGCACCAGCATAGGCCAGGTAAAAAATATTCAAGCCAGGGCACAGTTCTGGAGGATGAGGAGGATGAGGAAGATGATGATGATGAGGAGGAGGAGGAACCGTGTTCACAGCAGGGTGGCATCCAACACAGCTCCCGGGCATCACTGGAGCGTGGCTGGGGGTATACGGAGGACAGAGATCAGGGCGGTGCAAGGATTTTTGTGTACACAGGCGAAGGTGCATTTTGGTGCCCCCCACTGACCGTCCTCCCACCACCTCCTCTCCTCCAGCAGACAGCAGCTTTGTGCGGAGGATGGGGCTTAGCACCCATATAAATTAGCTCTTTCATCAGAATTAGCAGAGTTCCCCTTGTATTGTAAGGGGAACTCTGCTGAAAGGGGTACTAGGCATCATGATTTAAGGGGGAATGCTGGCAACTGTGATGTAAAGGGGCTCTGGTGGCAGAGCCCCTCCTACATTAAAGTTTCTCTTTACATTAGAGTTTGCATAGTTCCCCCTTATATCAGTGTCCTCTTCCCTCCCCCCTAACCTTAGGGTTCGCAGTTGCACTTCCCTTTTGAATCATTGTCCATTCAATGCATATAGGCAGTAGGGCACTGTGGGCAGGGTTTAGGCACGGGCTGTAGGGCACAGTAGGAGGGCGGGCTGTAGGGCACTGCAGGTTGGCTTCGACTCAGGCAGCCTGTTGGTCCTCTCTCCCCCTCCCATCCTCTCCAAGCTACTAAAAACAAAGTGCCAAGCACAATGATGTCATGTGCACCCTCCCGTGCCCGCCCTGATGCCCAAGTTAGGCCAAGCCCAAATGTCTAATAATCTGCTGATTCTGGAACTGCGCATGCACAAAACAGAGCTGGGGAGAAGCAGCAAAATGTATGGGTGCGCTTCTCTTGTCCAAGGACATTTACGGACAGGAGAAAAGCACCTTTTATAAACAAAAAAAATCATCCATCATTTAAGTGTGAACCACAATAAAGCTCAATGTGATATCAAGAATAATTAATATATGTACATTCCAAAGTGTTAGGAAAAGAAATAATATGCATAAAACATACATTTCTTAAAAGTCCAGTAAAAATTGTGCTGTGACAAACATGTGCAAATCCGCAAGCCGTTTGCACCAACTTCATTATACCATCATCAAGACAGAACACACATCATCTGCTTATCAAAAACTTGAATTATGAGGTCACATGCACTTGTCCTCTGCAGGATATTTGCATCCACTTCACTCAAAAGTGACAATACAGGTATAGTAGCTTTTTCCCATGAGTGGTCTTTCACCACTTTGTCTGGTCCAGTACAATCACAGGCAACCCCATATATGCAAAGCATAAAGCACACATATATAGTGCAAGCGTTTTTAAGAGGTCCCATTTTTTGATAAGCAGATGATGTGTGTTCTGTCTTGATGATGGTATACTGAAGTTGGTGCAAACAGCTTGCAGTGGATCTGCACATGTTTTTCATGGCACAATATTATTGGACTTTTTGTATGAAGTGTATATTTTATGAATATTATTTAATGTACTAGCACTTTGTTATGTGTATGTATAGTGTGTGTATAGATATATATGTATAAATTCTTCTCAATATCCATCACAGGCACTTTTACATGACCGGTCTTATTGGGTCCCCCAATTGTTTGTCAGGTGTACCCAAGTGGACCCTCCATTCTCCTCTATGGAGCGGCCAATGTAAATGGACCTGGTCCGCTAAACGCTGAATACAAACAGATCTGTTCCCCTCCATCTAGGCGTGATCAGAGGGTAGTTGGTTGTAAACAGACAGTGGAGTCTCTTTAAATCTGACTGCCCATAGAGTAGAGTGGGGCTGTGTCTGTGTCCGCTTTGCAGAAACTCAGAAGACACAGACCTGTCACCCCCCCCCCCCCACCCCACTAAGCAAAGCCCACCCTGTGTGAGAGAGGGTTTTCATTGTCAATGGTTTTTGTTTTGTCTCCATCTCTCTTTCCCTTGCTCTATGTTGCCTTCTCTGTCCCCACCTATTCCTCCTTAGTAGAGTTGAGCGAACCTCTGGAAGTTCGGGTTCTGCTGGTCCGTCCGAACTTCGGGACAAAGTCCGGGTCGGGGTCCAGACGGATCCCGAACGATCGCACGGACAACGAACCCCATTGAAATCAATGGGGACCCGAACTTTTAGGCACAAAAATGGCTGTAACAAAGTCCTGGAAAGCCCTAGAGGGCTGCAAAAGGAAGTAAAATGGGGGTAAGGGTAGGGCAAGTGCCCTACAAAAAAATGGGGACAGGGAAATAACTTTAAATATTTTGAAAAAAATAAAAACATAAAAAAAGCAAAAATGGAGGTGAATGTGGATCAGCTTCAAACTGTGTCTGAAAAGTATTAATTAACGGTAGAAGCCATATAACTGTTCTAAAATCATCTTCAAACTAGGGCAAGTGCCCTACAAATAAATGGGGATAGGGAAAATAAATTAAAATCAAGTAAAAAAACGGGAAGGGGGGTGGATGTGGAGTAGGAGCCTAGAGGTTGACTAGGCTGTGACCGTGGCAGTGTAGGTGGAAGTGGCGGTGGTAGAGGAGTAGGAGGAGGTAGCCAACATGGTTTTTTTTTTGTATTGAGGCCTATTCAAAAAAAGAAGTATATGAATGGCTGTGTGAGTCCGGTCTAAATGTTTATTCTGCACAAGGTACAGACAAGTCTTGTGGGATCCATGCCTGATTCATTTTAATAAAGGTTAGCT
>BLSH010230184.1:35040-45271 GCA_018402905.1 Glandirana rugosa
GACTACGTCCTACCTACTACCGGGAAGAAACGACTTGGGGGTGGGAAGAGAGGGAGGTCGGGCGGGATACTGGTTAGGGGAGGGTGCCTCAGGGTGGAGGTCAAGTCGTGTCTGTTAGTGATGACTTGATATCTGCTCACTCTACTCCCCCTCGGGCCCTCCTCATTTTGGTCTACCTCCTCGACTCATAATGGTCCCCGCCTAGACCTTTCCGTACCGTGCCCACTGTTAGGAGTCACCTTCCATCCTTTACCGACTCCACAGTGTAAGACACTGACAGACTAGAGATTAATATGTCGTCCGACGTACATGTAGTACCCTTGGAGATCTCTACTTGATTCCTCATCACAACTCGCTTGGAACCCGAACGATTTTTGAAATGTCCGGGTCCGGGTCCGTGCCACGGACACCCGAAAGTTCGGTACGGACCCGAACGTTACAGTCCGGGTTCGCTCAACACTACTCCTTAGTTCATCTCTAGAGGTTCCCATGATGTACATGCAGCCTGCTGTATAATTAGAGATCAGACAGTCACAGAATGTGACACCTCAGCCATTTCCTACCTTCCACTGAGGATTGTCACCCGTGCCATGCCTTTCCAGATCCGCCCCTGGTAATACTCAGCTCCTCCATCTGGTTTTACTCCTCCCGGGCTCCCCCTCATCTCACTCGTCTATAGTTCAGTAGTGATTGTCTGTGCTGAACTGGAGGTGGGACTCCGTGGGAGGGGATTGGTCATAGGGCGGGCTGGAGGGAGAGAAGGGTGGGGGTTCAGCAAAGAAGGGCCATCATCCATCCTGCATCAGACAGAGAGAGGAGGGAGGGGCCGGGAGAGCAGATAGAAATGTGTGGGCGGCAGCAGCTGAAATTCACAGCACTCGGGGCTGTGCTGCCTGCTTGTCACTGTGCCGAGTGAGATAAATGTGCGAGCAGGGATGGCGCCAGCCTAAGCATTATATTGAGGGACCCCTGAATTTTCCGCCCCCCCTCTCCTGCCGCCCTAAGGTGGCCGCTTTGGCTGCCTTATGCTAGCGCCGGCCCTGACACAGATGATACACCTCCCACAGAGGACAGCTTGTCTTTGCCTCTGGGCAGCCTGGCACACATGGCTGACTACATGCTGCAGTGCCTGCGCAACAACAGCCGAGTTGCCCACATTGTAACTTGTTCTGATTACTGGGTGGCCACCCTGCTGGATCCCCGTTACAAGTACAACGTGCCGTCCTTAATTCCCTTACTGGAGCGTGAGAGGAAGATGCGTGACTACAAGCGCACACTGGTAGACGCGCTGCTGAGGGCATTCCCAAATGACACCGGAGGCTCAGTGGAAGCACAAGGCGAAGGCAGAGGAGGAGGAGGAAGTGGCCGCCAACGCAGCTGTGGCACCACCAGCACCTCAGAAGGCAGGGTTAGCATGGCCGAAATGTGGCAAAGCTTTGTCAGCAGCCCGCCACAACAAACAGCACCACCAGCTGATAGGCAAGGTCTTAGCAGGAGGCAGCATTTCAGCAACATGGTGGAACAGTATGTGTGCACACGCCTACACATACTGACTAATGGGTCTGCCCCATTCAACTTCTGGGTCTCCAAATTGGGCCACATGGCCTGAGCTTGCCCTTTATGCCTTGGAGGCACTGGCCTGCCCTGCAGCCTGTGTATTGTCTGAACGTGTGTTTAGCACGGCAGGGGGTGTTATCACAGACAAGTGCAGCCGCCTGTCCACAGCCAACGTGGACAAGCTAAGGTTTATTAAAATGAACCAGGCATGGATCCCACAAGACTTGTCTGTACCTTGTGCAGAATAGACATTTAGACCGGCCTCACACAGCCATTGGTATACTTTTTTTTTTGAATATGCCTCAATATTTTGGGGGCTACCCCAATTAGAATAAAAAAAACAAGCAAACAACAAAAAGTGTTGGCTACCTCCTCCTCCTCCACCACCGCCACTTCCACCCACATTGCCACGGTCACGGCCTAGTCAACCTCTAGGCTTCTACTCCACATGCACCTCCCCTTCCCATTTTTATTTTTTTATTTGATTTTAAGTTATTTTCCCTATCCCCATTTTTTTGTAGGGCACTTGTCCTACTCTTACCCCCATTTTACTTCCTTTTGCAGCCCTCTAGCACTTGCCAGGACTTTTTTACAGCCATTTTTTTGCCAAAAAGTTCGGGTCCCCATTGACTTCAATGGGGTTCGGGGTCCGGAGTCAAGTTCGGTACCGAACCCAAACTTTTTCGCGAAGTTCGGCCGAACCCGCCGAACCCGAACATCCAGGTGTCCGCTCAACTTTAGTCGTCATATCATGTTCTTGACTTTGAGTGGCGATATCTGAATGGTGCCTTCAGCTACAGGCACCATTCAGATACCATTTTTTAGAGCCAGCGATTATCTGCGAGATAAAAGTTGTCTTAGCGGTGGATGCGCCACGAGATCACTTTTATCGGTGGCAGGAGAGGTGCCCCCCTCCCACCACTTTCCCACCATCTCCGCCACTTACTGGACCGCTGAAGATGCCACCCACTCAGCTCCATAACATTGCAGGGCGGAAGTCGCTTCCGCCCATAGCTCTTAAAGGGGACATTTTTTTTGAACTGTGATTTTTTTTTCATTTCTTTTTTTTTTAATTTAACTGTAAATAAATTTGAGATGAGGTCTTTTTGACCCCAGATCTCATATTTAAGAGGTCCTGGCATGCTTTTTTCTATTACAAGGAATGTTTACATTTCGTGTAATAGGAATAAAAGTGATCTTTTTTTTTTAAAAAGATAGTGTAAAATGAAAAAATAAAAATAAATAAGAAAAAAAAAATTGAACGCGCCCTGTCCCTGTGAGCTTGATCGCAGAAGAGAACGCATACATAAGTCACGTCCACATATGAAAACGGTGTTCAAACCACACATGTGAGGTATCACCACGATCGTTAGAGCAAGAACAATAATTCTAGTTCTAGATCTCCTCTGTAACTCAAAACTGGTAACCTGTATACATTTTTAAACGTCGCCAATGGAGATTTTTAGGTTGCTAAGTTTGTCGCCATTCCGCGAGCAGGCGCAATTTTAAAGCATGACATGTTGGGTATTAATTTACTCAGCGTAACATTTTCTTTCACAATATGAAAAAAAAATGGGCTCACTTTGCTGTTGTCCTATTTTTTCACTCAAAAAATCACGCTTGTAAGACCACTGCGCAAATACGGTGTGATAAAGTTTTGCAACAAACACCATTTTATTCTCTAGGGTGTTAGAAAAAAAAATTAATGTTTGGGGGAATTAAGTAATTTTATAGCAAAAAACCTGGTTTAACTTGCAAACACCAAATCCAAAAAACAGGCCCGGTATTGAAGTGGTTAAATACCATCAAAAGAAAGCTCTATTTGTGAGAAAAAAATTATAAAAATTTCGTTTGGGTACAGTGTAGCATGACTTAGTAATTGTCATTTAACAACTTCAGCCCTGGAAGGATTTCACACTTTAGGACCAGAGCACTTTTTGCGATTCGGCACTGCGTTGCTTTAACTGACAATTGCGCGGCCGTGCGACATTGTACCCAAACGAAATTTGCGGCCTTTTTTTCCCCACAAACAGAGCTTTCTTTTGGTGGTATTTGATCATCGCTGCATCATTTCTGATCGCCGCTATAAACAAAAGAAGAGCGTCAATTTTGCAAAAAAAACCCAAATTTCTTACTTTTTGCTAAAATACAAATCCAAAAAAAAAAAACAAAAAAACATTTTTTTTCATCGGTTTTGGCCGATTTATATTCTTCCTCATATTTTTGATAAAAAAAATCTCAATCGGCGTTTATTGATTGAATTGCGCAAAAGTGGCCGCGTTTACGGATCATGAGAATTCATTTTTGGGGTTTTTATTTTTTTAATTTTTTAATAGTAATGGCGGCGATCTGCAATTTTTAGCGTTACTGCAACATTGGGGCAGACATGGACCATTTTGACACTTTTTTGGGACCATTGGCATTTATACAGGGATCAGTGTTATAAAAATGCACTGATTACTGTGTAAATGCCATTGGCAGTGAAGGGGTTAACCTGCAGGGGGCGCTCTAAGGGTTAACTGTGTTCCCTGGGCGTGTTCTAACTGTGTGTGGGCTGCCCTAGCAGGGGAAGGGAAGTGATCACAGCTTCCATGTAGAGGAAGGCTGTGATCACAGCCCTTCCCCCTCTCACAGAACGGAGGTCCGTATTTACTTACACGGACCTCCGTTCTTTCAGTGCGGGGGGCATCGCGGGTAGCCGGCGGCGATCGAGTCCGCCGCACCCGCTACCTGGCCCTCCCCGAACACAGTGAGCATGCGGGCGCGCCTCCGCCGGCATACGCGCGCTCACAGTGCGCGATCTCGCAGCCGCCGTCGTATGACGGCGGTTTGCGATATCGAGCCACTTTGTCACCGTCAACCTGCGGTTCACGGTCGGCAAGTGGTTAAAGTGTGAGAGCACTGAAAGCTTAAAATCGGTCTGGGCAAGAAGGGTGTATAAGTGCCCTGTATTGAAGTGGTTAAATAAATGAAATAAAAAAGAATATATATAAACACTCACCAGCCCCTCTAGTCAGCAAACAGTGAGATAGATGATAATCAAATATATTGATGTAACAATAAATGTAAGAACAATCACAATATAATCAAAAATCCAAAATAAAAGTGTAAACAACGAACACCCGGCTGGCCATCAAACACAGTACATATGTGCAAAATTTATAAAATGTTCAACGAAATATAAATATAGTGACAATAAAGTTCAATCAGTGGTGCAAATTCCAATGTTATGGAGTGATCCCACTTTACTCAGCAATTTCAATCCATACAATGAATCTTCAAAGCATCCACCACAGTGCTCATCCACCACCAGGCATGCATGATTACCTCCTCTTTTAGACCTATATAATATACAGGTCAAAAAGCGCTTGAGTAGTCTCCATGGTCATATCATCATTATATCCAATATGCTTCCATGGAAATACACAAATGTCCGCTTCAGGTGGTTCACTCAGATATAGATAGACACTCAGAAAACAGAAGACAAGAATCTTCCCACAGTGTAGAATGCTTTAATAACTCGATACAAGGCAATAAAATAGCACTCACGTAAAAGGGCTCCAAGAACCCATAAACCGCATGTAATACAGAGACTGGATGTGCCAATATGGCAGCTTCCAGCTGCGTACTGGATATGATGTCACCACGCTTCCATCCTACTTGTTACCTATGGAGAAACGTATGGAAACAAATGGAAACATTGGAGAAAATAATATGCGCTCATACAACACTAAGAGACCTATATGCAAAAGCTAGGAGTCTAGCTAACAAAATGGAGGAATTGGAGCTGCTGTTACACGAGGGGGACTTAGACCTTGTGGGAATAGCTGAAACTTGGTTTGACAGCTCACATGATTGGCTGGCCAATATACAGGGGTATGCATTGTATCGAAAGGATAGGGAAGGTAGAAGAGGTGGAGGGGTGTGTCTGTGTGTCAAAAATGATGTAAGGGTAGTAGAGAGGAGTGACATTATGAATGGGATGAGGGTGGAGGTGGAATCTGTATAGGTTGAACTTCATAAAGGAGAGGTAAATGGGAAATTATTAGTGGGGGTATGTTACCGGCCGCCCAACCTAAAGGAGGAGCTGGGACTACTATCTCAGCTAGAAGTGGCAGCCAAACAGGGAAATGTATTCATAATTGGGGACTTCAATTATCCCGATATTGACTGGGCATAAGGGACAGCACACTCATTAAAGGCCCGTCATTTCATGAATGTCCTACAGGACAACTTCATGTCCCAATTGGTGGGTTCCCCAACTAGAAAGAATGCCCTGTTAGATCTATTAATTACGAAGGATCCGAATTTGGTCTCAGACATGGCGATACACGATAAATTGGGATCTAGCAACCATAGAATGATCACATTTAGTGTAAATCACAGGAAAAAGAGGCACGAGGGCAGCACTAGAACACTAAACTTTAAGCGAGCCAATTTTTCAAAACTGAGATCATTACTGCAGGACATCAATTGGGACAAAATCCTAGAAAAAATGAACACAGAAGAAAAATGGGAATGCTTTAGGAGCATATTAAATAAGGATATCACACAGCGCATTCCAGTGGGCAATAAATATAAAAGAGCAAAGGTTAAACCTGGGTGGCTAAACCGCATTGTGAAAAGCCTCATTAACCGCTTGCCGACGGCTGATCGGCAATTGACGGCGACAATGTGGCTCTGTAACGCGAATCGCCGTCATACGACGGCGGCCGCGATACAGAGCCACTGTGAGCGCGCGCGCGCCGCCGGAGGCGCGCGCGCGCTCACTATGTCCGGGGGGGGTCCAGGGAGCGGGTCCGGCGGCTTCGATTGGCGCCGGCCACCCGCGATGCCCCCCCCCGGAACGAATGAGCGGGGGTCCGTGTATGTAAACACGGACCTCCGCTCTGTGTGAGGGGGAAGGGAAGTGATCACAGCCTTCCTGTAAGTGAAGGCTGTGACCACTTCCTTTCCCCAGCTAGGCAGTCCCCCAACAGTTAGAACGCCCAGGGAACACAGTTAACCCTTAGAGCGCCCCCTGCAGGTTAACCCCTTCACTGCCAATGGCATTTACACAGTAATCAGTGCATTTTTATAGCACTGATCGCTGTATAAATGCCAATGGTCCCAAAAAAGTGTCAAAACATTCCGACATGTCCGCCCCAATATCGCAGTACCGCAAAAAATCGCAGATCGCCGCCATTTTTAGTAAAAAATAAAAAAAAATAAAAACCCCAAAAATGAATTCTCATCATCCGTAAATGCGACCACTTTTGCGCAAACCAATCAATAAACGCCGATTGCGATTTTTGTTATCGCAAATATGAGGAAGAATATAAATCGGCCAAAAACGGTGAAAAAAAATGTTTTTTTATATTTTTTTTTTGGATTTGTATTTTAGCAAAAAGTAAGAAATTTGGGTTTTTTTGCAAAATTGTCGCTCTTCTTTTGTTTATAGCGGCGATCAGAAATGACACAGAGGTGATCAAATACCACCAAAAGAAAGCTCTGTTTGTGGGAAAAAAAGGACGCAAATTTCGTTTGGGTGCAACGTCGCACGACCGCGCAATTGTCAGTTAAAGCGACGCAGCGCCGAATCGCAAAAAGGGCTCCGGTCCTAAAGCTGGAAATCCTTCCGGGGCTGAAGTGGTTAAAGAGAAAACGTGGCTTTTAAAAAATATAAAGGGGATGGGTCACCTTCTGAATTCAAACACTGAAAGGAATGTAGTAAGAAGTGCAAAAAAGCAATCAGGGCCGCTAAAAAGATTATGAGAAACACATAGTGGAGGAGAGTAAAAAAAAAAAAAAGAAATTCTTTAAATATATTAACAATAAAAAGGCAAAATCAGAGCACATTGCACACATAAAAGACAATGATGGGAGGATGGTTACAGATGACACAAAAAAGGCAACTGTTCTAAATGCCTTCTTCTCCTTAGTTTTTACGCAGGAAAAAGAGGCGTTTACCGACCGCGACGATACTGTTAGAGACACAACGCAGATCATACCCTCGTGGCTAGAAGAGGCCGGAGTCAAAGTAAGACTGGGTAAACTTAATATAAATAAATCACCAGGACCAGGTGGCTTACACCCGAGAGTCCTCAGCAAACTCAGTCAGGTTATAGCCAGGCCATTGTTCCTAATCTTTGTGGACAGTAAAATGACGGGATTGGTACCAGCCGATTGGAGAAATGCCAAGACATATTCCAGGGAATTACAGGCCAGTCAGCCTAACATCAATAGTGGGTAAATTATTGGAGGAGATGATTAGAGACTATATTCAAATATTAACTGAGGAAGGTAACATCATTACTAGTAATCAGCATGGGTTTATGAAGGGTCGTTCCTGCCAGACCAACCTGCTAACATTCTACGAGGAAGTGAGCAGCCATCTAGATAGGGGAAGGCCTGTGGATGTAGTGTATCTGGACTTTGCAATATTTTATGGTCTGCAGACCTGAGCAGTGGAGAGCCGATCGGCTGCTCTCCTGACGGGGGGGGGCTGCGCTGAACTTTTATCAGTGCAGCCCCCCTCAGGATCGCCACACTGGACCACCAGGGAGCCGACCAGGACCACCAGGGAGCCCCCCCAAGGACACCATAAGGAGGCCGCCCAGGACCACCAGGGAGAAGATCAGGGGGTCACCCAGGAACCACCAGGGAGCCCACACTAGACCACTAGGTAAGGGGCATGCAGTGCACTGTAGGGGTGACACTGTGCCCATATGTGATGCCTGCCAGTGCCATCCCTAACAGTGGTATATGCACTGGTGCCCACCAGTGTAGCCTATCAGTGCCACCTATCAGTGCCCACCTGTGCCACCTATCAGTGCCCATCAGTGCCACCTATCAGTGCCCAGTGTCACCTATCAGTGCTACCTATGATTGCCCATCAGTGCCGCATATCAGTGCCACCTATCAGTGCCCATCAGTGTTGCTTATCAGTGCCACCTATCAGTGCCCATCAGTGCTGCATATATGTGCCCCATCATCAGTGCAACCTTATCAGTGCCACCTCATCAGTGCCAATCTGTACTGCCTCATCAGTGCCCATCAGTGTAGCCTCATCAGTGCCCATCAGTGTAGCCACATCAGTGCCCGTCAGTGATGGAGAAAATGTACTTGTTGGAAATTATGAATTTATAATATTATTTTGAATAATATTGGGCTCTGAAATAAATGAAATGTATGAAATATAATGTAATATGTTAGATATTTGTAAAGATTATTTCAATGTACTTTTGACAGAGAAACAAAAGTGTTGTATGTGCAATTCTATTTCAAACCTCATGTTAAGCATGTTAGGAGGAGTCATGTGTGATCTTTATATAGACTTAAAGGCCATATAAGTAGGGAAGGTTACTTTGAAAAGAGCTGACCTAAGGTTTTCAAAGAGTATAAGAATTTGTGACTTTGTGATGTTAGCTAGGAAGAGAGATGATGAAGGGTATGAAAGCCTACATTCTCGGAGACGTGACATGAACACCTGTCAGAACTCTTCCTCCTCCTGACTTACATCTGAAGCCATACCATATCTCATCATGTAGACTTCATATTATGTTGCTACGTAAGTTTGTCTGATGTTATGTTATGTTTAGTGTTGAGCGAACCCAGACTGTAAAGTTCGGGTCCGTACCAAACTTTTGGGTGTCCGGTAACCGGACCCGAACACGGACATTTCAAAAAACGTTCGGGTTCAGGTTCTGGGTTCTGGTAGTTGATCACGCATGTTGAATAGCTGCAGGGCAGCCAATCAACAAACGTTTCACTGGTTTGCCCTTAGAAGCCATCACAGCTATGCCTACTAATGGCATGGCTGTGATTGGCCAGTGCATCATGTGACCCAGCCTCTTTATAAGCTGGAGTCACAGTGCTGCATGTCACATACTCTTGGGTTAGTGTAGGGAGAGGAAGCTGCCGGCATGGGGGAGAGATTACAGACATTTTAACATCTGATCCTGCATCCTGAGATTACTACTGCTGTGCTGTTGCTCTGAGGGACAGATAGCAGAAATTTGAGATTTCACATACCGCTGCTTTGAGTTGCAGATTGCAGATCAAACTCTGCATTAAACAACGATCGCTACGATCGTGCACAACGATCAGATTGTTGGAGTAATTTGAGATTTCAAATACTGCTGCTATGAGTTGCAGATTGCAGATCAAACTCTGCATAAAACAACGATCGCTACGATCGTGCACAACGATCAGATTGTTGGAGTAATTCGAGATTTCAAATACTGCTGCTTTGAGTTGCAGATTGTAGATCAAACTCTGCATAAAACAACGATCGTTACAATCGTACACAACGATCAGATTGTTGGAGTAATTTGAGATTTCACATACTGCTGCTTTGAGTGACACATTGCAGATCAAACCCTGCCTAACACAACGATCGTTACGATCGTACAAAACGATCAGATTGTGGGATCGTGCACAACGATCAGATTGTGGGAGTAATTTGAGATTTCACATACCGCTGCTTTGAGTTGCAGATTGCAGATCAAACTCTGCATTAAACAACGATCGCTACGATCGTGCACAACGATCAGATTGTTGGAGTAATTTGAGATTTCAAATACTGCTGCTATGAGTTGCAGATTGCAGATCAAACTCTGCATAAAACAACGATCGCTACGATCGTGCACAACGATCAGATTGTTGGAGTAATTCGAGATTTCAAATACTGCTG
>BLSH010230184.1:64991-75019 GCA_018402905.1 Glandirana rugosa
TCACGGTGTAGTAGTCACGGGTGGTCACGTCGGGTAGTCACGGGTGGTCACGTCGGATAGTCACAAGTAGTCACGGGTAATCAAGTCGAATAGTCACGGGTAGCCACGGTGGAGTAGTCACAGGTGGTTACGTCCGAGTAGTCACAGGTAGTCATGGTGGAGTAGTCACGGGTAGTCACGTCGAATCGTCACGAGTAGTCACAGGATGAGGTGGCACTGATAGGCTGCACTGGTGGGCACTGATGGACAGCGATAGGCTGTACTGGTGGGCACTGATGAGGTGGCACTGATGGACACTGATAGGCTGCTCTGGTGGACACTGATGAGGTTGCACTGATAGGCTGCACTGATATGCTGCACTGGTGGGTAATGATGGACACTGATGAGCACTGCTAAGCTGCACTGATGGGCACTGATGAGGTGGTACTGATGGACACTGATGAGCCTGCATTGGTGGACACTGATGAGGTGGCACCGATGGGCACTGATAAGCTGAACTAATGGGCACTGATGAACACTGATAGGCTGCACTGGTGGGCACTGATGGGCTGCACTGGTGGGCACTGATGATGTGGCACTGATAGACACTGATAGGCTGCAATGATGGGCACTGATGAGATTGCACTGATGGGCACTGATGGACCCTAGCCTGTCCATATGCTGCCCTAGCTTGCCCCTACTGTATACTGCCATAGCCCGCCCCTATACAGCCCTATCCCAGTGGCATATCATCCATGGGTGCAACGTGTTCACAGCACACGGGCCTTGAGGAGTGCTGACACACATCGCACCCATGGATGCCCTAGGGCTCCAAGATGGGGGAGTGGTAAAATGGTGGTATGTCGTATAATTTTACATATAGACAAGGTGCTGTTGCATGTAAATCTGACTTCCTGATAAATTAAATGTTAGTTTTAATTATCATGATACAGAATAATGGATGTGGGGGCCTTTTGGTGGGCGTGATTTTTTTTGGGGGGGGCAGCATTTCATTCTTGGACCCAGACAGCACAATGTTTTGCGCCAGCCCTGCTGTGATAGATAAGAAGTGAGGATAAATCAGAGTCCCCGGCTTCAAAAGAAACTGAGAGAGGTGCAAATTCTTTCCTGTGCTACTAAAAAAGTGTTATTGCTGTTTGTCCACAGGCTGGGCTGGGACCACTATCATAGAAAAAGAAATAAGGGGAACTCCCCCACCATAAATACAGACAAGCGTAACAATCTGACAGAGTTTCAAATCTTCCCCCAAGCTATCCAAAACAAAAACTAAAGAATTTGGATGGGATGTCAATCTAAATTATCTATAGTCAAATCCTAAATAAAAAAGAAAGTATGAGTATATTTGGATTATGTATTTATCTAGGAAATGTAATTTGTGTAGCACTATCCCTATGAGGGCCGCTGAGTGATGCGTGTCCCCTGGAATTGCCCTGACCTTGTAAACACTTCCACCCTTCTGACACTCTAGGTTCAGTCATACGTTTTTTCAAACAATGTTCAATAACCTTGACACGTGTAATACCCAGTACACAATAGAGGCAATAAACACGGACTTCAGTCAACACTATTGTATTAATTACATTAGAGTAGTTCAGACTGATAACAGAAAACAATCAGTTTGCAGCAGTCAAATAACATTAAGGCTCTTTCACACGGGCGGATTGTTCGGGTCCACCTGTCAGTTTTTCAGGCGGACCCGAACAGATGCTCCATTGTCCTCTATGGAGCGACGGATGTCAGCGGTGACATGTCCGCTGACACCCGATCCGCCAAAAACAGACGGATGGAAACCCTATTTTCCATCCGCCTGGCGGATCAGATAGGATGAGCACAGACAGGCGGTCCGTATTCATCCGATCCTCCATAGAGGAGAATGGAGCTGTGAAGAGACTGTCCTGTCATCCGCCGGCTCGGCGGGAATGAACGAATGGATCCCCACTAAACTGAATGTGATACTATTATGGAGGGAGGGTTTTAGTTCTATATTGTTAGAGCACGTCAGATTCTTTGGTAGATATCTTGAGAAGAGTCAGTTCATGCTTGAGTCTCAATCTTCTGCAATAGAAGGTGCCCTTTAATAGTTGGAACATATGTGATAACAATTGAGTCAAGTCTGCTTGCAATGAAACTGGGGCGTAAAAAGATTTACTTAGCTGTGATGGGGTAAAGGCAACTTTTAGCAGTGTCCACATGTGACAAACAGAGTAAAGGCTAGGCAAACTGCCCTCTCAACAATTCTTGATGAAGGTATTACTCTGGAACAAGGAGTTGCGATGAGCAGACTCTGGATCAGCAGTAGGATTAGGTGAAGGATGCGCAGCAGGCTGCAGTGAAGTTGGCAGTAAACCACCAATAGTGATTAGTATAGGTTTTGCTGGGTATCCAGCACTGCTGGGCATGGAAGAGGTGTCACTGTATCTCTGTGCAGGTGCAGCAGTGGTCAGAATGGCAGACTCTCAGACATCCCCAGGCCAAGAGAGGGGCCCACCAGTTGCAGTAGGCCTCTTTTGCTCCGGCTCCCATTGAAGTCTCTGGGCTGCCTTATTTTACAATAATCATTAACTGAAGCATTACATGTTGCCAGATCCTCTCTGAATTAAAATGATAAAATATAACTTCTCAATGATTAATGCTTAATACACCCTTTTTTTAACTAAAAAGACCCTGAGAATCTGTTGAGAGTCTGAAAGCTTGTCTGAGCTTCAGAACAATGGGTTGTACAGTATTTGTATGTAAACAGACAACCCCTGGACAGGAGAAACTCAATTTAACTGAAACTATCTTATGAAGCTATGGAATGTACTGGACCGTGGGTGGAAACCAGGCAGATGAGAGCCCTGGCCAATTAGAAGGGATGTGCCCCAATGCATGCTGGGTGACTGTATTTATATTTGATGAGCACATGGGCTCTGGGTCTTCCTCTAGACAGAAAGGTCCAGATGGGGAGGGGGCTGCCGAAATATTAAAGCCTCGTACACACAGTGTGACGGTAATACGACCGCAAGTTCAACTTTTGTGCAAAATCGGCTGTTGGGTGTGGTGTCTAGCGAACTGATATGAGTCAAGTAATCGTACAACAAAGCTTCAACAAGCCGAACGTAGTGAACTGTTAAGAGCGTATAAAGAGGAAGTTCAGGTGCATGTGATTTGTTAATTAGGAATGTAGGTTTACACGAACGGACACTTCCGGGCATTCCTGACTTCTGAGCATGCGTGTTTTTCACGTAACAGCTTTGTTGGCCCAACTTCTCTGTAAACACGATTCAACAGTCGTACGATGTCTTTTTGTACAACAAAAGTTTTCTAGTCTGCTCATCCAACTCCTGCTGTACGACCATCGCAGGTCAGCTGTTGTAATCACGCGTACTAACGGTCAGATGATCGTACAAAAAGCTGTTGTATGACTGTTGTACGACCGTTGCACTGTGTGTACGGGCCTTTAAGCTGCAACCCATGGTTCTTGTGAGAGCTGACTGAGGGAGGATGCCCATGGATCCTGTCTGGTACTGAGGAAGGCTGCTGCTGGTGCTTCAGGAGCCTTGTGAGTACAGAACCCCCCCCCCACATATCTGGGATGTCTGGGACTTGTGCTGCTAAATCCCCCTCCTGGTGCTAGAAATCAATTGCTGAGTGTAAGCTAAAGGGGACACTGGCTAGTGTCCTGAAGAGGCAAAGTTCGCTGAGTTCTTTCTGCAAGGGCGACAAAGTTGTCTTTCCAATTCATGGTAATTTGGCAATTGCTGTAATTCACAGTAATTTGGAAATTGCGGTAATTCGGACATTTGCGCTCATTTGGCAATGAGAACAGCCGAAAATGCGAACTTCGAAAACCCAAAAATTTGAAAATAAAGAACATTTGAAATAATAAAATAATAAATAACAATACAATTATAGGCATTGGAATTTCCTTGAAAATATGGCTGACAGTGATAAATTTCATATTTAAGTTCACTAACAGCCTAATTTCAAGGAAATGTCAATACTTATAATTTAATAGATATTTATTATTATTTCAAATGATCTTTCTTATTTCCGAACTTCCAAAATTCGGAAATAAGAAACATTTGAAATAATAACCAACTAATAAATTATTAGTTAATTATTATTTCAAATGTTTTTTCCGAAATTCGTAAATAAGAAAGATCATTGGAAATAATAATAAATATCTATTAAATTATAGGTATTGGAATTTCCTTGAAATTAGGCTGTTATTGAACTTAAATATGAAATTAATCAGCTAACACTGATTGCCCCCAGTAATAAAGAGGACCTGTCATCACCCCATCAAAGTACCAGTCAAAGCCCATCAGAGCACCTGTAAACTGCCCATCTGAGTACCCGAGCCCCTGTCACAAGCCCATCAGAGTACCCGAGTACCTGTCACCAGCCTATCTGAGTACCCCAGTACCTGTCACCTGCTCACCATAGTACTTGAGTACCTGTCACCAACCCATCTGAGTACCCAAGTACCTGTCATCAGCCCATTAGAGTACTTGAGTACCCAAGTACCTGTCACTAGCCCATCTTAGTTTCTGAGTACCTATCACCAGCCCATCTGAGTACCCGAGTACCTGTCGCCAGCCCATCAGAGTACCAGAGTACCTGTAACCAGCCCATCAGAGTACCCGAGTTCCAAAGTACCTTCACCAGCCCATCAGAGTACCCGAGTACCTGTCACCAGCCCATCAGAGTACCCGAGTACCGGTCACCAACCAAAGTACCCGAGTACCTGTCACCAGCTCATCAAAGTACCCGAGTACCTGTCACCAGCCCATCAGAGTACCCAAGTACCAGTCACCAGCCCATCAAAGTAGCTGAGTACCTGTCACCAGCATATCAAAGTACCCGAGTACCTGTCACCAGCCCATCAAAGTGCCAGAGTACCTGTCACCAGCCCATCAGAATACCGCAGTACCTGTCACCTGCCCATCAGAGTAACCAAGTACCTGTCACCTGCTCATCCGAGTACCTGAATACCTGTCACCAACCCATCAGAGTAACAGAGTACCGGTCACCAGCTCATCTAAGTACCCGAGTACCTGTCACCAGCCAATCAGAGCACCCAAGTACCTGTCACCTGCCCATCAGAGTACCCGAGTACCTGTCACTGGCCCATCAGAGTACCCAAGTGCCTGTAACCAGTCTATCAGAGTACCCGAGTATCTGTCACCAGCCCATCTTAGTATCTGTTCCAGCCCAACTGAGTACCCGAGTACCTGTCACCAGCCCATCAGAGTACCCAAGTACCAGTCACCAGCCCATCAAAGTAGCCGAGTATCTGACACCAGCCTATCAAAGTACCCGAGTACCTGTCACCAGCCCATGAAAGTACCAGAGTACCCGTCACCAGCCCATCAGAATACCGGAGTACCTGTCACCTGCCCCTCAGAGTAACCGAGTACCTGTCACCTGCTCATCAGAGTACCTGAATACCTGTCACCAACCCATCAGAGTACCTAAATATCTGTCATCAACCCATCAGAGTACTCGAGTATCTGAGTACCTGTCACCAGCCCATCTGAGTACCTGAGTACCTGTCATCAGCCCATCAGAGTACCCGCGTACCTGTCGCCAGCCCATCAGAGTACCCAACTAACTATCACCAGCCCATCTGAATACCCCAGTACCTGTCACCAGCCCATCAAACTACCCGAGAAAGTGTCACCAGCCCATCAAAGTACCCGAGTACCTGTAATAAGTCCCTCTGAGTACCCAAGTACCTGTCACCGGCCCGTCAAAGTAACCGAGTACCTGTCACCAGACCATCAGCGTACCCAAGTACCTGTCACCAGCCCATCTGAGTACCCAAGTACTTGTCACCAGCCCATCAGAGTACGCAAGTACCTGTCACTTGACCATCAGAGTACCCGAGTACCTGTCACCAGCCCATCAGAGTACCCAAGTAACTGTCACCAGTCTATCAGAGTACCCGAGTACCTGTCACCAGCCCATCTGGGTACCCGAGTACCTATCACCAGCCCATCTGAGTACCTGAGTACCTGTCATCAGCCCATCAGACTACCTGAATACCTGTCACCAGCCCATCAGAGTACCTGACTACCTGTCACCAGACCATCTGAATACCGCAGTTCCTGTCATCAGCCCATCAAAGTACCTGAGTACCTGTCACCAGCCCATCAGAGTATCCGAGTACCTGTCACCAGCCCCTCTGAGTACCCAAGTACCTGTCACCAGCCCATCAGAGTACCCGAGTACCTGTCAACAGCCCATCCGAGTACCTGAGTACCTGTCGCCAGCCCATTGAGTAACTGTCACCAGCCCATAAGAGTATCCAAGTACCTGTTACCAGCTCATCAATGTACCCAAGTACCTGTCATCAGCCCATCAGAGTACTCGAGTACCTGTCACCAGCCCATCTGAGATTTCGAATACCTGTCACCAGCTCATCAAAGTACCCAAGTACCTGTCACCAGCCCATCAAAGTAGCCGAGTACGTGTCTCCAGCCCATCAGAGTACCTAAGTAACTGTCACCAGCCCATCAAATTAGCTGAGTACCTGTCACCAGCCCATCAAAGTACCCGAGTATCTGTCACCAGCCCATCAAAGTACCAGAGTACCCATCACCAGCCCATCAGAATACTGGAGTAGCTGTCACCTGCCCATCAGAGTAACCGAGTACCTGTCATCTGCTCATCAGAGTACCTGAATACCTGTCACCAACCCATCAGAGTACCTAAATACCTGTCATTAGCCCATCAGAGTACTTGCGTATCTGAGTATCTGTCACCAGCCCATCTGAGTACCAGAGTACCAGTCACCAGCCCATCTGAGTACCCGAGAACCTGTCACCAGCCCATCAGAGTACCCGAGTACCTGTCACCAGCCCATCTGGGTACCCGAGTAACTGTCACCAGCCCATCTAAGTACCCGAGTACCTGTCACCAGCTAATCAAGGTACCTGAGTACCTGTCACCAGCCCATCAGAGTACCCAAGTGCCAGTCACCAGCGCATAAAAGTAGACGAGTACCTGACACCAGCCCATCAAAGTACCCGAGTACCTGTCACCAGCCCATCAAAGTACCAGAGTACCCGTCACCAGCCCATCAGAATACCGGAGTACCTGTCATCTGCCCATCAGAGTAACCAAGTACCTGTCACCTGCTCATCAGAGTACCTGAACACCTGTCACCAACCCATCAGAGTACCTAAATACCTGTCATCGGCCCATCAGAGTACTCAAGTATCTGAGTGCCTGTCACCAGCCCATCTGAGTACCAGAGTACCGGTCACCAGCCCATCTGAGTACCCGAGTACCTGTCAACAGCCCATCCGAGTACCTGAGTACCTGTCACCAGCACATCTGGGTACCCGAGTACCTGTCATCAGCCCATCTGAGTAACTGTCACCAGCCCATCAGAGTACCCGAGTACCTGTCACCAGCTCATCAAAGTACCCAAGTACCTGTCACCAGCCCATCAAAGTAGCCGAGTACCTGTCTCCAGCCCATCAGAGTACCCAAGTAACTGTCACCAGTCTATCAGAGTACCCGAGTACCTGTCACCAGCACATCTGAGTACTTGTCACCATCCCATCTGGGTACCCGACTAACTGTCACCAGCTCATCAAGGTACCCGAGGACCTGTCACCAGCCCATCAGAGTACCAGAGAACCTATCACCAGCCCATCAGAGTACCCGAGTACCTGTCACCAGCTCATCAAGGTACACGAGTACCTGTCACCAGCCCATCAGAGTACCCGAGTACCTGTCACCAGCTCATCAAGGTACACAAGTACCTGTCACCAGCCCCTCTGAGCACCCAATTAACAGTCACCAGCCCATCAAAGTAGCCGAGTACCTGTCACCAGCCCATCAAAGTACCCGAGCACCTGTCACCAGCCCATCAAAGTACCAGAGTACCCGTCACTAGCCCATCAGTGTACCCGAGTACCTGTCACCTGCCCATCAGAGTAACCGAGTACCTGTCACCTGCTCATCAGACTACCTGAATACCTGTCACTAACCCATCAGAGTACCTGAGTACCTGTCATCAGCCCATCAGAGTACTCGAGTATCCGAGTACCTGTCACCAGCCCATCAGAGTACCTCAGTACCTGTCACCTGCCCATTAGAGTACTTGGGTACCCAAGTACCTGTCACTAGCCCATCTTAGTTTCCGAGTACCTATCACCAGCCCATCTGAGTACCCGAATACCTGTCGCCAGCCCATCTGAGTACCAGAGTACCTGTAACCAGCCCATCAGAGTACCCGAGTTCCAAAGTACCTTCACCAGCCCATCAGAGTACCCGAGTACCTGTCACCAGCCCATCAGAGTACCCGAGTACCTGTCACCAGACCATCAGCGTACCCAAGTACCTGTCACCAGCCCATCTGAGTACCCAAGTACTTGTCACCAGCCCATCAGAGTACGCAAGTGCCTGTCACTTGACCATCAGAGTACCCGAGTACCTGTCACCAGCCCATCAGAGTACCCAAGTAACTGTCACCAGTCTATCAGAGTACCCGAGTACCTGTCACCAGCCCATCAGACTACCCGAATACCTGTCACCAGCCCATCAGAGTACCTGACTACCTGTCACCAGACCATCTGAATACCCCAGTTCCTGTCATCAGCCCATCAAAGTACCTGAGTACCTGTCACCAGCCCATCAGAGTATCCGAGTACCTGTCACCAGCCCCTCTGAGTACCCAAGTACCTGTCACCAGCCCATCTGAGTACCAGAGTACCGGTCAACAGCCCATCAGAGTACCCGAGTACCTGTCAACAGCCCATCCGAGTACCTGAGTACCTGTCACCAGCACATCTGGGTACCCAAGTACCTGTCATCAGCCCATCTGAGTAACTGTCACCAGCCCATAAGAGTATCCAAGTACCTGTCACCAGCTCATCGATGTACCCAAGTACCTGTCATCAGCCCATCAGAGTACTCGAGTACCTGTCACCAGCCCATCTGAGATTTCGAATACCTGTCACCAGCTCATCAAAGGACCCAAGTACCTGTCACCAGCCCATCAAAGTAGCCGAGTACCTGTCTCCAGCCCATCAGAGTACCCAAGTAACTGTCACCAGCCCATCAAATTAGCCGAGTACCTGTCACCAGCCCATCAAAGTACCCGAGTATCTGTCACCAGCCCATCAAAGTACCAGAGTACCCATCACCAGCCCATCAGAATACTGGAGTAGCTGTCACCTGCCCATCAGAGTAACCGAGTACCTGTCACCTGCTCATCAGAGTACCTGAATACCTGTCACCAACCCATCAGAGTACCTAAATACCTGTCATTAGCCCATCAGAGTACTTGCGTATCTGAGTATCTGTCACCAGCCCATCTGAGTACCAGAGTACCAGTCACCAGCCCATATGAGTACACGAGAACCTGTCACCAGCCCATCAGAGTACCCAAGTACCTGTCACCAGCCCATCAGAGTACCCAAGTACCTGTCACCAGTCTATCAGAGTACCCGAGTACCTGTCACCAGTCTATCAGAGTACCCGAGTACCTGTCACCAGCCCATCTGGGTACTCGAGTAACTGTCACCAGCCCATCTAAGTACCCGAGTACCTGTCACCAGCTCATCAAGGTACCCGAGTACCTGTCACCAGCCCATCAGAGTACCCAAGTGCCAGTCACCAGCGCATAAAAGTAGACGAGTACCTGACACCAGCCCATCAAAGTACCAGAGTACCCGTCACCAGCCCATCAGAATACAGGAGTACCTGTCACCAGCCCATCAGAGTAACCAAGTACCTGTCACCTGCTCATCAGAGTACCTGAACACCTGTCACCAACCCATCAGAGTACCTAAATACCTGTCATCGGCCCATCAGAGTTACTGTCACCAGCCCATCAGAGTACCCGAGTACCTGTCACCAGCTCATCAAAGTACCCAAGTACCTGTCACCAGCCCATCAAAGTAGCCAAGTACCTGTCTCCAGCCCATCAGAGTACCCAAGTAACTGTCACCAGTCTATCAGAGTACCCGAGTACCTGTCACCAGCTCATCAAAGTACCCAAGTACCTGTCACCAGCCCATCAAAGTAGC
>BLSH010230184.1:75029-102805 GCA_018402905.1 Glandirana rugosa
CCCATGAGACTACCCGACCACTGTCCAAGAGCCCATGAGTATACCCGACCACTGACCATGAGACAGCCCATCTGAGTACCAGAGTACCAGTCACCAGCCCATATGAGTACCCGAGAACCTGTCACCAGCCCATCAGAGTACCCAAGTACCTGTCACCAGCCCATCAGAGTACCCAAGTACCTGTCACCAGTCTATCAGAGTACCCGAGTACCTGTCACCAGCCCATCTGGGTACCTGAGTAACTGTCACCAGCCCATCTAAGTACCCAAGTACCTGTCACCAGCTCATCAAGGTACCCGAGTACCTGTCACCAGCCCATCAGAGTACCCAAGTGCCAGTCACCAGCGCATAAAAGTAGACGAGTACCTGACACCAGCCCATCAAAGTACCCGAGTACCTGTCACCAGCCCATCAAAGTACCAGAGTACCCGTCACCAGCCCATCAGAATACCGGAGTACCTGTCACCAGCCCATCAGAGTAACCAAGTACCTGTCACCTGCTCATCAGAGTACCTGAACACCTGTCACCAACCCATCAGAGTACCTAAATACCTGTCATCGGCCCATCAGAGTACTCAAGTATCTGAGTGCCTGTCACCAGCCCATCTGAGTACCAGAGTACCGGTCACCAGCCCATCTGAGTACCCGAGTACCTGTCAACAGCCCATCCGAGTACCTGAGTACCTGTCACCAGCACATCTGGGTACCCGAGTACCTGTCATCAGCCCATCTGAGTAACTGTCACCATCCCATCAGAGTACCCGAGTAC
The DNA here is from genome assembly GCA_018402905.1 of Glandirana rugosa. Classification (NCBI taxonomy): domain Eukaryota; kingdom Metazoa; phylum Chordata; class Amphibia; order Anura; family Ranidae; genus Glandirana; species Glandirana rugosa. The sequence goes on from BLSH010230184.1 coordinate 75,799, forward strand.
CTGTCACCAGCTCATCAAAGTACCCAAGTACCTGTCACCAGCCCATCAAAGTAGCCAAGTACCTGTCTCCAGCCCATCAGAGTACCCAAGTAACTGTCACCAGTCTATCAGAGTACCCGAGTACCTGTCACCAGCTCATCAAAGTACCCAAGTACCTGTCACCAGCCCATCAAAGTAGCCGAGTACCTGTCTCCAGCCCATCAGAGTACCCAAGTAACTGTCACCAGCCCATCAAATTAGCCGAGTACCTGTCACCAGCCCATCAAAGTACCAGAGTACCCATCACCAGCCCATCAGAATACTGGAGTAGCTGTCACCTGCCCATCAGAATAACCGAGTACCTGTCACCTGCTCATCAGAGTACCTGAATACCTGTCACCAACCCATCAGAGTACCTAAATACCTGTCATTAGCCCATCAGAGTACTTGTGTATCTGAGTATCTGTCACCAGCCCATCTGAGTACCAGAGTACCAGTCACCAGCCCATATGAGTACCCGAGAACCTGTCACCAGCCCATCAGAGTACCCAAGTACCTGTCACCAGCCCATCAGAGTACCCGAGTACCTGTCACCAGCCCATCTGGGTACCCGAGTAACTGTCACCAGCCCATCTAAGTACCCGAGTACCTGTCACCAGCTCATCAAGGTACCCGAGTACCTGTCACCAGCCCATCAGAGTACCCAAGTGCCAGTCACCAGCGCATAAAAGTAGACGAGTACCTGACACCAGCCCATCAAAGTACCCGAGTACCTGTCACCAGCCCATCAAAGTACCAGAGTACCCGTCACCAGCCCATCAGAATACCGGAGTACCTGTCACCAGCCCATCAGAGTAACCAAGTACCTGTCACCTGCTCATCAGAGTACCTGAACACCTGTCACCAACCCATCAGAGTACCTAAATACCTGTCATCGGCCCATCAGAGTACTCAAGTATCTGAGTGCCTGTCACCAGCCCATCTGAGTACCAGAGTACCGGTCACCAGCCCATCTGAGTACCCGAGTACCTGTCAACAGCCCATCCGAGTACCTGAGTACCTGTCACCAGCACATCTGGGTACCTGAGTACCTGTCATCAGCCCATCTGAGTAACTGTCACCAGCCCATCAGAGTACCCGAGTACCTGTCACCAGCTCATCAAAGTACCCAAGTACCTGTCACCAGCCCATCAAAGTAGCCAAGTACCTGTCTCCAGCCCATCAGAGTACCCAAGTAACTGTCTCCAGTCTATCAGAGTACCCGAGTACCTGTCACCAGCACATCTGAGTACCTGTCACCATCCCATCTGGGTACCCGACTAACTGTCACCAGCTCATCAAGGTACCCGAGGACCTGTCACCAGCCCATCAGAGTACCAGAGAACCTATCACCAGCCCATCAGAGTACCCGAGTACCTGTCACCAGCTCATCAAGGTACACGAGTACCTGTCACCAGCCCATCAGAGTACCCGAGTACCTGTCACCAGCTCATCAAGGTACACAAGTACCTGTCACCAGCCCCTCTGAGTACCCAATTAACAGTCACCGGCCCATCAAAGTAGCCATGTACCTGTCACTAGACCATCAAAGTAGCCGAGTACCTGTCACCAGCCCATCAAAGTACCCGAGCACCTGTCACCAGCCCATCAAAGTACCAGAGTACCCATCACTAGCCCATCAGTGTACCCGAGTACCTGTCACCTGCCCATCAGAGCAACCGAGTACCTGTCACTTGCTCATCAGACTACCTGAATACCTGTCACTAACCCATCAGAGTACCTGAGTACCTGTCATCAGCCCATCAGAGTACTCGAGTATCCGAGTACCTGTCACCAGCCCATCAGAGTACCTCAGTACCTGCCCATTAGAGTACTCGAGTATCCGAGTACCTGTCACCAGCCCATCAGAGTACCTCAGTACCTGTCACCTGCCCATTAGAGTACACAAGTACCTGTCATCTGCCCATCAGAGCACCTGAGTACCTGTCACCAGCCCATCTGGATACCCGAGTGCCTGTCACCAGCCCATCAGAGTACCCGAGTACCTGTCACCAGCACATCTGAGTACCCGAGTATCTTTCACCAGCCCATCAAAGTACCCAAGTATCTGTCACCAGCTCATCAAAGTACCCGAGTACCTGTAACCAGCCCATCAGAATACCCAAGTACCTGTCACCAGCCCCTCTGAGTACCCAAGTACCTGTCACCAGCTCATCAAAGTACCCAAGCACCTGTCACCAGCGCATCTGAGTACCCGAGTACCTATCACCAAACCATCAGCGTACCCGAGTTTCTATCACCAGCCCATCAGAGTACCTGAGTACATGTTACCAGTACTCAAGTATCTGTCACCAGCCCATCAGCGTACCCCAGTGAAGGAGTATATAAGTATACATTTTTTCTTAGCTTCCATTTTAGATTTAGGCTCCATTTTGTGTGTTATAATATATAATTGCATTATGTTTTTCTTTGTTAGAATTTTCCCATGCAGCATGACTTGCATACTGTAATTAACTTGTTCTTGTTGCCTGTAATTAGCTTTTTCTTGGAATTCCTGTAATTGGCTTGTTCTTGAAATGCAGACAAACACCCTAGGCCATTTCTTGTAAAGGCACCTATGGGTCATAGGTTATTCAACTTCTCATGGATAGTCCCCAGAACCAGTTTATACCAGTTAATGGACACGTACCCAGTTTGGTAACCACATCTGTCTGTCTCAATACTGAATATAAGCAAGCCTTTTGCTTTAATAAATCAGACATCTTTTGGACACACAGCCTGCTTCACATGTCTCATTGGTGTCTCCAGATATCTGAGGGTCCAGCTGGTCAGCCGGTGAATAGGGTGGTCGTCATCATATGACATTCTGTTCACTGAGTACCTGTCACCAGCCCATCAGAGTACCCGAGTACCTGTCACCAGCCCATCAGAGTACCTGAGAACCTGTCACCAGCCTATCAGAGTACCCGAGTACCTGTCACAAGCCCATCAGAGTACCCGAGAACCTGTCACCAGTCCATCAAAGTACCTGAGTACCTGTCACCAGCTCATCAAGGTACCCGAGTACCTGTCACCAGCCCATCAAAGTACCAGAGTACCCGTCACCAGCCCATCAGAATACAGGAGTACCTGTCACCAACCCATCAGAGTACCTAAATACCTGTCATCAGCCCATCAGAGTACTCGAGTATCCGAGTACCTGTCACCAACCCATCTGAGTACCAGATTACCTGTCACCTGCCCATCTGAGTACTCGAGTACCTGTCACCTGCCCATCACAGTACCAGAGTACCTGTCACTAGCCCATCAGAGTACCCGAGTACCTGTCACCAGCCCATCAGCGTACTCAAGTACCTGTCACCAGCCCATCAGCATACCCCAGTGAAGGTGTATATAAGTATCCATTTTAGATTTAGGCTCAATTTTGTGTGTTATAATATATAATTGTATTATGTTTTTCTTTGTTATAATTTTCCCATGCAGCATGACTTGCATCCTGTAATTAGCTTGTTCTTGTAGCCTGTAATTAGCTTTTTCTTGGAATGCCTGTAATTCGCTTGTTCTTGGAATTCAGACAAACACCCTAGACCATTTCTTGTAAAGGCACCTATGGGTCATATGTTATTCAACTTCAGGTGGACAGTCCCCAGAACCAGTTTATACCAGTTAATGAACACACCGTTTTGTAACCACATCTGACTTTGTCTCAATACTGAATATAAGCTATGCTTTTTGCTTTAATAAATCAGGCATCTTTTGGACACACAGCCTGCTCCACGTGTCTCATTGGTGTCTCCAGATATCTGAGGGTCCAGCTGGTCAGCCTGTGAATAGGGTGGTCGTCATCGTATGATATTCTTTTCACCGAGTACCTGTCACCACCTCATCAGAGTACCCGAGTACCTGTCCCCAGCCCATCAGAGTACCCGAGAACCTGTCACCAGCCTATCAGAGTACCCGAGTACCTGTCACGAGCCCATCAGAGTACCCGAGTACCTGTCACCAACCCATCAAGGAGGGGTTCGGGTTCCTGGAGAACTGGGCTGATTTCTCAATCGGCTATGAGCTCTTTAGAAAGGACGGACTGCACCTAAATGGAGAAGGTGCAGACCAGCTGGGAATAAGGATGGCCGACAAGCTAGAGGGGCTTTTAAACTAGGCAACGGGGGGGGAGGGTCTAGACTTATAAATAGACAGAGTGAAACAATGTTTAGAGGGTAGCATTGGGGGCAGCAATGGTAGGCCTAATGAAGAACCCAAACCTAAGGTAGGTAGTGCAATAAATCCTGTATGCAACCATGAAATACCCATTAAGAAACCAGTAGGCTTTCGGACAAAACTACAGGGCTTGTTCGCTAATGCCAGGAGTCTGGTGGACAAGATGGGAGAACTAGAGCTACTACTGTACGAGGAGGAGTTCAATTTTGTGGGAATTTCAGAGCCTTGGTTTAATAGCTCTCATGATTGTCTAGCTACCATTCCAGGGTATTCCCTATATCGTAGGGATAGGAAGGGCAAAAAAGGGGGAGGGGTATGCCTGTATATAAAAAATGACGTACAAGTAAATGTGAGGGATGACATTACTAGTGGATCGAGGGAAGAGGTTGAATCCTTATGGGTAGAGATACAAAAGGAAGACACCAAGGGGAAAGTAATATTAGGAATATGCTATAGGCCCCCTAACCAAAGGGAAGAGGGGGAGGCGGACCTCCTGTCACAGTTTGGAACTGCGGCAAAGAGGGGAAGTGTCATTATAATGGGGGACTTTAATTATCCAGATATAGACTGGGAGGAAGGTACTGCACACGCAGCTAAGGCTCGACATTTCCTAAATTACCTGCAGGACAATTTCATGGCTCAGATGGTAAATGCACCAACTAGAAAAAAAGCCTTATTAGACCTTCTGATTACTAACAATACAGACCTGATCACAGACGTGGAAGTAAGGGGCAATCTAGGAAATAGCGATCGCAGGTCAATTAGTTTCAGTGTTAGTCACACAAGTAGGAAACATAAGGGGAATACAGACATTGAATTTTAAGAGAGCCAACTTCCATAAACTACGCTCCTTGCTGGAAGATGTTAGTTGGGATAAAATTCTAGGTACAATGAACGTAGAGGAAAAATGGGAGTGTTTCAAGGACATACTAAACAAAGGTATTAGCCAGTGTATCCCAATGGGAAATAAGTTTAGAAGAGCTAATAAAAAAACAGGGTGGCTTAACTCTGATGTTAAAAAACATATAAAGGCAAAGGAGAAGGCCTTCAAAAAATGCAAGGCTGATGGGTCTCTGTTGGTACTCCAGCTTTTAAAAGATATGCAATAAGGAATGTAAGGGTGCAATTAGGGCAGCAAAGATAGAACATGAAAGACACATAGCTGAGCAGAGTAAAAAGAATCCCAAGAAATTCTTTAATTATATAAATAGTAAGAGAGGGAGGTCATATCATATTGGCCTCATAAAAAATGATGAAGGGAATCTGTTACCAAGGATGGAGAGATGGCAAAGGTGTTAAACTATTTTTTCTCCTCAGTATTCACAAAGGAAACGAGAGGCTCAAGTATTCGAAACTACAATGTAGGACCTCACGACACGTCACAGGAAGCACCCTCATGGCTAACTGAGGATCAAATTAGGAATAGACTTGAGAAACTTAATGTAAATAAGTCACCGGGACCAGATGGCTTGCACCCGAGGATCCTTAAGGAACTCAGTCAAGAAATTGCCAAACCACTGTACCTAATTTTTAAGAGCAGTTTACTGACTGGTATGGAACCAGCTGACTGGAGAAAAGCCAATGTAGCACCAATATATAAAAAAGGACCAAGATATACCCCTGGAAACTACAGGCCAGTTAGCTTAACATCAATAATATACAAGCTCTTGGAGGGAATAATAAGGGATTATATACAAGACTATTGTAAGGAAAACGGTAGCATTAGCAGTAAGCAGCACGGTTTCATGAAGAATCACTCATGCCAAACCAATCTATTAACCTTCTACGAGGAGCTGAGCTGCCATCTGGATAAAGTAAGGCCCGTAGATGTGGTGTATCTGGATTTTGCAAAAGCATTTGATACAGTTCCCCATATACACTTAATGTACAAACTAAGGTCTGTCGGCATGGATCAAAGGGTGAGTACCTGGATTGAAAACTGGTTACAAGGGAGAGTCCAGAGGGTGGGGATAAACAGGGAGTACTCGGAATGGTCCAGTGTGGAAAGCGGGGTCCCCCAGGGATCTTTCCTGGGACCAATCCTATTCAATCTATTCATAAACGATCTGGAGGATGGGGTTAATAGCTCAATCTCAATATTTGTGGATGATACCAAGCTAAGCAGGGCAATAATTTCTCCACAGGATGTGGAAACCTTACAAGATGATCTGAACAATTTAAAGGGGTGGGCAGACAAGTGGCAAAGGAGGTTTAATGTAGAAAAATGTAAAATAATGCATTTGGGTACCAAGAATATGAACGCAAGCTACTCACTAGGGGGAGAGCCTCTGGGGGAATCTAGGATGGAAAAGGACCTAGGGGTCCTAGTAGAGAACAGGCTCAGCAATGGCAAGCTACAGCAAGCAAAGCCAACAAAATATTGGCATGCAGCAAAAAAGGGATAAACTCCAGGGATAAATCAATAATTCTCCCCCCATACAAGTCTCTGGTGAGGCCGCACCTGGAGTATGCCGTCCAGTTCTGGGCACCAGTCCTCAGGAAGGATGTCCTGGAACTAGAAAGTTTTCAGAGAAGGGCAACAAAGCTAATTAAGGGACTGAAGGACCTTAGTTATGAAGAAAGATTACGGAACTGAACTTATTCTCTCTGGAGAAGAGACGCTTGAGAGGGGATATGATTTCAATGTACAAATACTGTACTGGTGACCCCACAATAGGGATAAAACTATTCAGCGCAAGGGAGTACACAAAGACATGCAGCCATTCATTAAAAATGGAGAAAAGGCGGTTTAAACTTAAGTTGCATAGAGGGTTCTTTACGGTAAGAGCAATAAGAGCCGCAAGGATGTGGAATTCTCTTCAGTGGTTTCAGCTGGGAGCATGGATAATTTCAAAAAAACTATTAGATGGGCACCTAAGAGACTACAACGTTGAGGGATATACAATGTAATACTGACATAAAAACACTCACATAGGTTGAACTTGATGGACTTGTGTCTTTTTCCAGCCTCACTAACTATGTAACTATCAGCGTACCCGAGTACCTGTCACTAACCCATCAGAGTACCCGAGTACCTGTCACCAGCCCATAAGAGTACCCGAGTACCTGTGACCAGCACATCTGAGTACCCAAGCACCTATCACCAACCCATCAAGGTACCCAAGTACCTTTTACCAGCCCATCAGAGTACCTGAGTACCTGTCACCAGCCCATCACAGTACCCGAGTACCTGTCACTAGTCCATCTGAGTACCCGAGTACCTGTCACCTGCCCATCAAAGTACCCGAGTACCTGTCACCTGCCCATCAGAGTGCCCAAGTTCCTGTCACCAGCACATCTGAGTACCTGAGCACCTGTCACCTGCCCATCAAAGTACCCAAGTACCTTTTACCAGCTCATCAGAGTACCCGAGTACCTGTCACAAGCCCATCACAGTACCCGAGTACCTGTCACCAGTCCATCTGAGTACCCGAGTTCCTGTCACCTGCCCATCAGAGTACCCGAGTACCTGTCACCAGCACATCTGAGTACCTGTGTACCTGTCACCAGCCCAGCTGTGTTCCCGAGTACCTGTCACCAGCCCATAAGAGTACCCGAGTACCTGTCACCAGCACATCTGAGTACCCAAGCACCTATCACCAGCCCATCAAAGTACCTTTTACCAGCCCATCAGAGTACCTGAGTACCTGTCACCAGCCCATCACAGTACCCGAGTACCTGTCACCAGTCCATCTGAGTACCCGAGTACCTGTCACCTGCCCATCAAAGTACCCGAGTTCCTGTCACCTGCCCATCAGAGTGCCCGAGTTCCTGTCACCAGCACATCTGAGTACCCGAGCACCTGTCACCTGCCCATCAAAGTACCCAAGTACCTTTTACCAGCTCATCAGAGTACCCGAGAATCTGTCACAAGCCCATCACAGTACCCGAGTACCTGTCACCAGTCCATCTGAGTACCCGAGTTCCTGTCACCTGCCCATCAGAGTACCCGAGTACCTGTCATCAGCCCATCAGAGTACCCGAGTACCTGTCACCAGCACATCTGAGTATCTGTGTACCTGTCACCAGCCCAGCTGTGTTCCTGAGTACCTGTCATCAATCCATTTGAGTTCCCGAGTACCTGTCACCAGCCCATCAGAGTACCCAAGCACCTGTCACCAGCCCATCAAAATACCCAAGTACCTGTCACCAGCTCATCAAAGTACCCGAGTACCTGTCACCAGCCCATCAGAGTACCTGAGTACCTGTCACCAGCCCACCTGAGTACCCGAGTACCTGTTACCAGCCCATAAAGGTACCTGAGTACCTGTCACCAGCTCATCAAAGTACCCGAGTACCTGTCACCAGCCCATCAGAGTACCCGAGTACCGGTTACCAGCCCCTCTGAGTACCCAAGTACCTGTCACCAGCCCATCAAAGTAGCCGAGTACCTGTCACCAGACCATCAGCATACCCGAGTACCTTTCACTAGCCCATCAGTGTACCCAAGTACCTGTCACCAGACCATCAGAGTACTCTAGTATCTGTCACCAGCCCATCAGCGTACCCCAGTGAAAAATTATATAAGTATCCATTTTTCTTAGCTTCCATTTTAGATTTAGGCTCCATTTTGTGTGTTATAATATATAATTGTATTATGTTTTTCTTTGGTAGAATTTTCCCATACAGCATGTCTTGCATCCTGTAATTATCTTGTTCCTGTAGCCTGTAATTAGCTTTTTCTTGGAATGCCTGTAATTAGCTTGTTCTTGGAATGCAGACAAACACCCTAGACCATTTCTTGTAAAGGCACCTATGGGTCATAGGTTATTCAAATTCTGGTGGACAGTCCCCAGAAACAGTTTATACCAGTTAATGAACACGTATGCAGTTTTGTAACCACATCTGTCTTTGTCTCAATACTGAATATAAGCTATGCCTTTTGCTTTAATAAATCAGACATCTTTTGGACACAAAGTTTGCTTCACAAGTCTCATTGGTTGGTGTCTCCAGATATCTGAGGGTCCAGCTGGTCAGCCGGTGAATAGGGTGGTCGTCATTGTATGATATTCTGTTCACCGAGTACCTGTCACCAGCCCATCAGAGTACCCGAGAACCTGTCACCAGCCCATCAGAGTACCCGAGTACCTGTCACTAGCCCATCAGAGTACCCGAGTACCTGTCACCAGCCCATCACAGTACCCAAGTACCTGTCACCAGCCCATCACAGCACCCGAGTGCCTGTCACCAGCCCATCACAGTATCTGAGTACCTGTCACTAGTCCATCTGAGTACCCGAGCACCTGTCAGCAGCCCATCTGAGTACCCAAGCACCTGTCACCTGCCCATCAAAGTACCCAAGTACCTTTTACCAGCCCATCAGAGTATCCGAGAACTTGTCACCAGCCCATCAGAGTATCCGAGTACCTGTCACCAGCCCATCAGAGTACCCGAGTACCTGTCACCAGCCCATCAGAGTACCCGAGTACCTATCTGCAGCCCATCAGATACCCAAGCACATGTCCAATACTCAAATAGGGATGTTGGTAGATACTATAGGATCTGTGTGGTGGTTTTTATTTGTTATAATTATTGGGTAGAAAATACCCACCCCCCCTTGACCACGACACACATCCACTATTCATTGTGTGTATTGACACACATTCATTCAAACAATCTAATTACTATGATTATATGATATAATAGATCATTTTAAGTTACAAATAAAGTTTTTTGTTTTTGTGTGTTTTTTTTTTAAATTTATAGTTGCGTTGTAGATTCATCCCACAATGTTCCAGGGCAAGGAATGGGAGACCCTAATGGCGGGCTACTCTAAGGAATATGCCAAGAAGGAGGCGCCAGGCTTGGAACTTTCCTCCCTATTTTCTCATCTAGGGAGGTTGGTTGAGAGGAAGGCGGTCTATTTTTGGCACACTGACAGCTTTGAGAGGTATTTAAGGGAGGATATTAATCCATTTGGACTACGTGTGCAAATCTTCCCACTTTTGGAAGATATTGATTCCATGTTTAAGAACAAATGGGAAAATATTTTACAGACATGCACAAGATCTATGATGGTGCTCCTCATTGAAGAGTACTGCAAACGTATACTCACATTAGATAAAGATATTGATTTGATATACCAGAAACGTCAACCTTTTAAGGCCTTGGATATCTTCAGGGATCACAAGGACAAGATCAGGACTTCTCTCGATTGGGTCACTTGTGATACCCTGGCGACCAAGAACAGAAAGTTTTGGAGGGATAAAAGAGCCTTCCAAGAAGAAAATCCCTACAAGTGGCAGCAAGATAACCAGACACAGCATAAAAACACTCCCAAATTGGGTCTAGGTGTGAGCAATGTGGGATCCAGCTCCTCAATTAACTCATTGAATTCTCTTCCCTCACAAAAAGGTTCCCGCTTCAAAAAGATGTTCAAAAGAAAACAACGTATAAGATCTGGAGAGGAATCCAACTCCTCCAAAAAAACGCCCAGTGGAATCTTCTTCTCAACACTCTTCTATGTTTCTTCCTCCAATTTTGGTAAAGGTAACTCACGTGGTGTCTGTTCCAATGGTCCACCTGGACCTCTAGGTGATGGGTTCTCTTCAGTTTCCAACACTATCAAAGTCACTGCTTCTGGTGTGTCAGGCACTTCTGACAACACTCTTACCCGGACGTCACAGCTTCTCACCATCACTACACCCTCTACACCTTCATCTAGTTCCTCTTCAGACCCCACTTTTTAGTTCCAGGGGCAAATGCAGCTCACGACATGAGCCAATCACAAGCAAAATAATACCTAGACACATGGAACATTTGTCTTGTTTCAATATTATTAATCTGTCCGAATATGCCCTATCCACAGAAAGGTAGCTGTAATAAAACACATTCTTCCATAATCACATGATAACAAATTCAATGCTTTCCTAGGGGAATCTCTGGAGTTCATACTTACACATAACGTGTTTACATTTGACGGTTCCCATTTCCTCCAGGTGCGGGGCATTGCGATGGGGTCTTGTTGCACCCCATCATACGCCATGTGTACCTGGGATAGTGGGAACCAACCCTCTTCTCTGATGAATTGATGTTGTCTCTGACATGCCACATACAGGCGAGGTTTTGTTATATAGACAACGTCTTTTCAATCTGGGAGGGGCCCACTACCTTGTTGGAAGATTTTTTGAGACAGATGAATAATAATTAATTTAATCTCAAATTCACAATGGTGCACAATCCAAGAGTCATTACATTTTTGAATGTGTCCATTCACAAAGAGATCGATGGAAGCTTATCAAGTGGTTTACATCGTACACCCACAGCTGGAAACACTATCCTCCATGCTGATAGCTTTCACCTGGCACCTTTGATAAAATCAATTCCCTTTGCCCAATATCTGCCATTGAAAGGAAATTGTTCCAATCAAGAAAACTATCTCCTAGAGGCAGCAAAACTTAGAGATAGACCCCTTCAAAGAGGTTACTCCCAAACGTGCCTAAAAAGGGCCTTCAATAGAGCCAACAACCAATCTTGCCAAAACCTTTTGTTTTCTAACAAAAAGAAAGAAACTGACCAATCACAAATTACATGCATTATCACAAAATTCAATAAGCAACATAAGACCATTCAGAAGATCATTCAAAAACACTGGCATCTGCTTACCTCTGACCCCAAACTAAAACCACACATACCTCACACTCCAGCCATCACGTATCATCGGGCTAAGTCATTAAAAGACCAACTAGTTAAAAGTGAATTTGTTGGTACCTTTAGAGGATATACATCCCAATACCAGGGGCGGAGATTGGGACAAGGACCTGCTGCAGTGCGAATCTTGCTGGATAGCGGACCTTGGGGTCACCCCCCCCCCCCCTGGTCTAAATGAACATCTTAGCTACAGACCGTTCCTGGAGGGATTTGTCTCTGGGGGATGGGATAGAGATAATCAATAATCCATCTAAAATGTGATTATGTTTTCTTATGTAATGCCTATGTATATGAGGTAAACTGAATAATAGAAAGATGGTACATATATGTATGTAATGCTCAGTGCTGTGGAGTTTGGTATGGCACTGAACCACCCCCCATTTTCTTCTTCTCCCCCCTTTTTTCCTTTTTTTTCCCCCATACCCTTCTTTCCCCACCTTTTCTTGCCTTCATCCCCTATTTCGACGGGGGTTCTCTTTTGGGCACCGCTCCCTTACCCTGGAGAGAATAGGGCGTGACTCTCGTTCTCGTGCCCGGTTCCCCTTGGGGAGGATACCCCCTACCTGGTGCACCCAGGCCCCTTACCTCGGGTTGGGGGACCTGGTTTGTGGTCTGGAGATGCTTCCCTCAGTGGGGGTGATCCCTCGGGGTGCGGTGTGCCTATGGCTGCCTCTTTCCCCCTGGTTCTCTCCCCCTCCGATTGGACTCTCTGGACCTATACAGCCCCGGTGGGGTCCTTCTGCATGGCACCCCCACATGCCTGGGGACTCGTTTCTGGACCCTTGCCATGTCCAGCCTACCCTCCTTTGTTGCCTGGTCAGTGCTATTTAACTTTTTTTACATTGCCAATGACTTTGTTGTCATTTGCTCCTTTTGCCCGAGTTCCTTGTTGGGGGACTCTGCATTTTGAGAGCGGTGTCGCTTACGCCCCAATCTTCACCCTTTTGTTTTCCCGTTGTTTCTCATACGCAATTGCGTCACAATCAAGATGGGCGTGCAGGTGATGAGAACCTGTTCACATGCCCCGTCACGTGACGCAACTGCCTCTGATGCGACCGCGCATGCACGGTCTTTTCGGCCCGTAATGCCGGCGTCATCACTGCGCGCCAAGTACACGCGCGGTACTTCTTCTTTATAAAGCCTCCAGTCATGGAGGAGATTTGCAACTACCACCTTCAACTCCTCTGGAGCAAAAAGGACCCGGGCACTTCATCCACTAAAAAGGCAGCCCAATACAATTTACTCTTACATTCTAGGTATTCCCCTGTGGCTTATTTAATGTGGGATTCTTCCTCCTCTCCACTCTATATGGTGTCGGTTTATTCACTCCTCACTCTGCTGCCATGAATATGTACTTTGGACTATGATTTATAAACTTTTATATATGAACTAGCGCTGCATAACTTTATTATTATTGTCTCATAGATAAACTGCCTTTAAAGTTCCATTACTGTGCTGGGGGAGTACTTAACCAAATACTAAAACAGGGATGTTTGCAGATACGATAGGATCTGTGTGGTAGTTTTAATTTGTAACAAGCACCTGTCTGCAGCCCATCAGAGTACCTGAGTACCTATCTGCAGCCCATCAGAGTACCTGAGTCTCCAGTCCATCAGAGTACCGAGTACCTGTCTCCAGTCCATCAGAGTACCCGAGTACCTATCTGCAGCCTATCAGAGTACCCAAGTACCTATCTGCAGCCCATCAGAGTACCTGAGTACCTGTCTCCAGTCCATCAGAGTACCGAGTACCTATCTGCAACCCATGCCTCATAGAATATACCTTGGGGTGTTTGCTTTCCAAAATGGGGTCATTTTGTGGGTAATTCCATTGTCCTGGGGCTCCAGGACTTTCAAAAGTGTGATAGGTAGGAATGAAATTAGATGTGTAATTTATGCTCCTAGAACGCCTGAAGGTACTACTTCAATGTTGGACCTCTCTATGTGGCCAGGCTGTGTAAAAGGCTCACACATGTGGTGTCGCCACATTCGGGATGACTAGCTAAATGTATTTTGGGGGGTAATTTTTGCTATGTACATGTTATTTGTTAGAAATATCTTATAAATTGACCACTTTGTGTAAAAATAAATGCATTTTCATTTTCTTTCCACATTTTTCAAAGACTTGTGGAAAAAAATGAACCATTCAAAAGACTCATAATGCCTCATAGAATATATGTTGGGGTTTGCTTTCCAAAATGGGGTAATTCCCCTGTCCTGGTATTCCAATGCCTTCAAAAGTGAAATAGGTCTTTAGGAAATTTTATGTGCTCCTAGAACGCTTGACGGTGCTTCCTATGTGTTGGACCTCTCTATGTGGCCAGGCTGTGTAAAAGTCTGACACATGTGGTATCGCCATACTTTTTCCTATGTACATACTTTGTGTTAGAAATATCTTTTAAATTGACCACTTTGTGTAAAAATTAAAGCGTTTTCATTTTCTTTCTGCATATTTTGAAGACTTGTGGAAAAAAAATGAACAATTCAAAAGACTCTTAATGCCTCATAGAATATATGTTAGGGTGTTTGCTTTCCAAAATGGGGTCATTTTGTGGGTAATTCCATTGTCCTGGTGCTCCAGGGCTTTCAAAAGTGTAATAGGTCCTTTGGAAATTAGATGTGAAATTTGAGCTCCTAGAACGCCTGACAGTGCTCCCTGCATGTTGGACCTATGTGGCCAGGCTGTGAAAAAGTCTCACACATGTGATCTTGCCATACTCGGGCGAGTAGCAGAATGTATTTTGGGGTGTATTTGGAAGTATGCAATGTGTGAGAAATAGCTTGTTATTATGACAATTTTGTGTAAAAAAACTAATAATAATAATAATTTCTTGATTTTCCCAAGAATTGTGGGAAAAAATACAACTTCAAAAAACTTGCCATGCCTTATACTAAACACCTTTTGAATGTCTACTTTTCAAAAAGGGTCATTTGGGGGTATTTGTACTTTCCTGACGTTTCAGGGCCTCAAGAAATTAGATCAGTGCCGTCAGTGTGATCAAATTTCAATGACTGGCACCATAGCTTGTAGACTCTATGACTTTCACACAGACCAAATAATATACACTTATTTGGGTTATGTTATTTTTACCAAAGATATGTAGCAGTATAGGTGTTGGCCCACATTTATGAACAAAAATGACTTATTTGCAAAATTTTGTCATAGAAACAAAAAAAAAGTGTTTTTTTTTCAAAATGTTCGCTCTTTTTTCACTTATGTCACAAAAAATAAAAAAACCAGAGGTGATTAAATACCACCAAAAGAAAGCTACATTTGTGTGAAAAATGATAAAAATGTTGTTTGGGTACAGTGTTGCATGACTAAGTAATTGGCATTCAAAGTATGAGAGCACTGAATGCTGAAAATTGGTCTGGGCAGGAAGGGGGTATAAATGTCTTGTATTGAAGTGGTTAAGTTCACTAACAGCCAAATTTTCAAGGAAATTCTAATACCTATAATTTAATAGTTATTTATTATTATTTCAAATGTTCTTTCTTATTTCTGAATTTCAAAAATTCGGAAATAAGAATGGACATTTGAAATAATAATACATAACTATTAAATTATAGGTATTGCAATTTCCTTGAAAATTTTGCTGTTAGTGAACTTAAATATGAAATGTAATAAATGTCATATTTAACTTTCATATTTAAATGAATATAGCTATGACTGAGCATCGTTTGTGATGTGAAACATGTTAGAGCTTATCTGTACCTGTATCTCTGTATTTGTGTGACTGCCATGGAATTTGCAAAATAAAGGTGTTGAAGCAGAGTGTGGCCGTCCAGCTTTTCCTTGTAACCGTGCAGTCAACTTTCTTTAAAATCTGGCGGCTTGCCAGGTTTATTGGTAAAAGATTTGCAGGTTAAAAAACAAACAAGGGGGCATGGCCGAGTGCGGACCAAGATGGTCAGGCACAGATGAAGCGACCCTCGTAGCCACACGGTACACCGCCAGAGACCCAGGACCGGAGACGTATGGCCGCCGCACACCACCAGGAAGACTGAACAGCTAAACGCCCGCTCCACTCCGCAGAAGCAAACTGACTTTTATCTGCCCTCAGCCCCCGCACACGGCATTTCAAGATGGTGGCGGCGGCTCCAGATACGGAACGCTCGCTCTCGTTCCGGACAAAGGGGACACAATACAGCAGGCTCTTCAGCCTAAAGACAAAGGGGCACCAGCTGCTGCCAGGGCACCAGGTGAGCAGACCCCTCTGATAGACCCACTATACACAGCCCTACTAAAAGCAAAAAGAGCAGGCAGGATGGAGAGGGAAGGCCCCACGCACAGACACTAGGCCCGGGATCAGGCCTGGAGCCAGCACCTAATACCCCACTGCTGGAGGACTTTCCATCCTCGTCGCAGCCTGCATCCTTAGCGGATATAAAAGACATGCTGCTCTCCCTACGCAGCTCTCTCCATGCAGACATGTCCCACATCTTTGTTCAGGGATCTGTTCCCCCAAAGTTCTTCAACACATTGTTGCGCATTTATGCTGGACTTCTTTTCCAGGATTCTTTTAACCCTATCATTACCTCTAACAAACTATGCAGTGTTTGACCCTCTGACAAGAATGGAGTTTGACCAAACCTGCATTGCAAGACTAACAAGATGGCAAACCGCAAAGACATCTTTCTTCTCTCACGGACTGAACATCAAGATCAGTGTCATACCACCGCAACAGCATTATCATCTCGACTTCATATCCCAATAAACCACTAGAAATTAGATAGAATGGACAAACTTCCCCCATGGCTCATAGACTGATATTGTACAGCGTACTAGGACTTAATAGCCCATTCAAAGGAGCGCACTAAATAAAGAACTATGCACCCTTCAAGGTTACATTCCAGTCATCCAAGAGACCCACTTCTCTAGGAACAAAATACCTCACCTTTACCTAAAAGATTTTACCACCATATTTACAGCGTGCTCAGAAAGGAAGAAAGCCGGAGTTCTTATAGCAATAAGGTCAAATCTGAACTTTCAGCTGCTTTCGCTTCAAGAGAACACTAACGAAAGATATCTCATTCTAGTATGTAAGATTGATGATACTGTCTATACACTTGTCAATGTATATGTTCCAAATGTCAGCCAGATTGCCTTTTTAAAGAAGGTACTGAAGAAGGTTGCCACAACTCGGCAAGGGTTCTTGATTATCGGCGGAGACCTAAATGCAGTGGGAGATCCTTCACTGGACTCCTCCACTAAGTCTCAAAGGAAACCCTGCAGCTTGAATAACTTTCTGCATACCCACAGTCTGTTTGACATTTGGAGAACCCACCACACAAATCTTTTTTCTCTATAGTACATCACATTTATACCAGAATTGATTTTTTTCTTGACAGACCAATGGGCCCTACCACACGTTACCTCATCTAAGATAGGCACTATATCTTGGTCGGATTATGTGCCCATCTCAATCACCTTCTCCTCCTCAGCCAAACTAAGACCCCCATCGGTGTGGAGGATGATCACCTACCTACTGACTCTCCCGGAAACTGAAAAACCAATCAGGGATGCCCATGAATTATTTTTTGCCACTAATGATCTTCCACAGACCGCTTTGTCCTGTGGAACGCACATAAGGCCAACATGAGGAGTATATTCCTACAACTTAGTTCCTGTGCTAAGAAAAATAGGGATAAAAAGATGAAACCAATCACCCAACAAATTTGCAACCTAGACGAGGCTAACAAAAAAACCCTCCCCACCAAACGTCAGTAGAACTTTTAAAACTAAGAATTTCCTTGAGAGACCTCCTACTGTACCAACACAAAAAACATGTGAAATCCCTAAAAGCACAATTTTACGCTTTGAACAACAAAGCTGGTGCCTTTCTAGCGAAGCGCATCAAAGGTAAATGCATAACACATAAAATACCTTATATGACCCAAGAGAGATCAGGACACAAGGTTACGTCTCCCAAAGACATAGCCAAGGTTTTTAGAACCTACTACTCCACTTTATACTACCTTAAAGCTGACCCGCAAACTCCTCAACCCACAACGGAGCAAATACGAGCATTCCTTACTCCACTCAAGTTACCCAGCCTAACCAAAGAACAACTTTCCAGGGGCGTGGCTTTGCGGCTCAAGGCAATGGACGTGTTACAAGCAAGCTCCTGATACACAGTCCAATATCTAGGGCAATCTGAGCCCAGAAGCAAGAGAGGAGATTAATCCTTCACATCACCAGACTCCTCACATTGCCACATCTTTATTGAGACCAATCTCGAGTCGATCGGTCATCGGATCAAGGAGCGGAGAGAACCGGCAGCGGATCATCGCGGTCCCGGGACATCACATCATTAAGACCCGGTAAGCTCCCAGGCTGAATCCTCACAAACATTCTCTACACTTCGATCCGATAGACAGCCTCAACAAACTAGCTAAATCCCTGAGTCACCTGAACAACCCGACGGTAGCTAGAATTTACTAGAGTGCCCAGGCTCACTAGAGGCCTACTGAGGCCTAGCGCTGGACGCCTCTTACCAGCCAAAAAAAGACTTAAAAGCCACATTACCGCCCCACCAGGACACCAGGAGAACCTACTCCACATCACTAGTTTCCACAGTGACCCTAAAAACAGTGGAGAAGAGCTTTATAAACACTTTATTCAGTACTTGGAGAACTCCCAAACGGCGGCCATCTTGGTACACCCGGGGCCGTTACCAATTAAACTACTAAGGAAGCCATCTTGGTACTCTCAATAACTGCTTCAGATAATAACTGAGGGAAAATACTGTCTAAACCAAAAGGCTAAAGAGATCTAACCGGGCAACAGTAAGCGGAAAGATAAGAAATAGCTCCCAAACAAAAACTAACAAAGCCAATATACCAAACATAAGAAAAATGACCTCTCATTAAACCTTCATCATAGGTCACCACATAGCCTGGACATATAAGTTGGGATAGTTCTTTTAAAATGGGCAAACCTCAAAGAACAAGTTCACAAACAGGCTCGCAAACACGATACCAGCGTTCACTGACAGGTGTAATAGGGACCTCACCAGGAAATTCACCTCACAAATCCCCTTACCCCAAAGGGAAAAAACAAAATACAATGAGAACCAAAATTCAGGCACACCTGCCTCCAAAACCCCAAGGGTCAGAGACAACAGACAACAAAGTTAAACAACTTCGATCATAAGAGCAATACATACAAACCATCATCTGCGTCAACTACAGGCCAGGATCTTACCATTGATCACATTGAATAGATTCAACAGTGAACGACGGAGATAAGTGACTTAACAAGGTCATTACTGATCTATAGGAAAACATAGAACCAACCATACATGTTTTTAGGTCAGTGGGAACACTCCACATGACCATCTCACCCTTATTTTTGAAAACAATGTCATTTTCAATAATCACTCAAAACAACCCTCTCTTCTTTTTACAAGATACTTAGAAACTATAAGACCAAACAAGAAGAGAAAACAGAGTCAAAGTTAATATGGTTGTACAGAGAAATCTGTTAAAAGGTTAAAATGGTTAATATCTGTTTAATATGTTCAAATAACTTGACGTGTTTACTGATGATGAAGATAAATATGTCTGAATTCACTGCCATTGTAGGAGATCTGTCCACATGATACTTAATATCTCTAGACCTCATCGACAGATGACAGATGAGACACTAGAACTCACCATGTAAATGAACAATACTAACAAGAAAACAAAACCCTAATTTACACAATGAATAGACAAGAAAACCACAACCAATCAGACCAAAAAGGAAATATAAGACGGATCTCCTGCAATGAACATGTTTTATTTGTCTTAGTTCTGTTTTTTGTTTTTTCTTCTTCTTTGTTATTCCAAACAAGGTTTTGATAAGGTTTACCACTATACAAAAGAGTTTTGCAATATCCAATACTCAAAACTAACAACGAAACATATATTGTGCACCTTCCTAAGGTGCTACAATAAGGATTACAATTCTAAAATGAATCATCTCAATCTAATTCCCAATCCAAATGGGATACCAATTCTAAATACTTATCTAGGTTATGGGGTGACCCCTATATGAGACACAACCTCATAAACACACTAAGCAACACGAATCTCCTTTAAAATAGAAACAACAACTTGCTGAGAAAGCCCTTCCACAACCCCCAAAAGAAAAAATTGCATCATCATCATCTTTACAATAATATAACATTCTAATTCTTAACACTTCTCTGTTGACTGCTAGCCAACTTCAGAGATAGTGTTATCAGAGAGACCTTCCACCCCCTTTTTCCTTTCTATAAAATTATCTCCATACCTCCTCTTTTACCCCTCCCTCTTCATACATTTTACTTCTCTATCTAACAATCAATACCAAACATGGCATACTCCAACCTAGGGAAAAATCCCACGATTATCTCGCATAATGTCAATGGTCTCGGAACTCCGGAAAAAAGACACAAAATACTGAATGAACTCAAAATGTCAGGCATTCCAACAACTATAGCAAATGTTTACTTCCCGGACAAAGCGCATATCTCATTTTGCCAAAAAATAATCGACAAACTTAAAAGTTTTGCATCTGGACGTATAATTATAGGAGGCGACTTCAATATACCCTTAACCGCTTGCCGACTGCTGATCGGCAATTGACGGCGACAGAGTGGCTCTATTGCGCAAATTGGCTGCGGGATTGAGCCTAGTGAGCACACGCACGCCGCCGGAGGCGCGCCCGCGCGCTCACTGTGTTCGGGGAGGGCCAGGGAGTGGGTGCGGCGGAGTCGATCTCCGCCAGCCACCCGCGATGCCCCCACCGGAGTGGAAGAACGGAGGTCCGTGTAAGTAAACACGGACCTCCTTTCTGTGAGGGGGGAAGGGCTGTGATCACAGCCTTCCTGTACATGGAGGCTTTGACCACTTCCCTTCCCCAGCTAGGGCAGTCCCCATACAGTTAGAACCCGCCCAGGGAACATAGTTAACCCTTAGAGCACCCCCTGCAGGTTAACCCCTTCACTGCCAATGGCATTTACACAGTAATCAGTGCATTTTTATAGCACTGATCGCTGTATAAATGCCAATGGTCCCAAAAAAGTGTCACAATGTTCCAGCATGTCCGCTGCAATATCGCAGTACCACTAAAAATCGCAGAGCGCCGTAATTATTAGTAAAAAATAAAAAAAAATAAAAACCCCAGAAATGAATTCTCATCATCCGTAAACGCGACCACTTTTGCGCAAACCAATCAATAAACGCCGATTGCGATTTTTTTTAACACAAATATGAGGAAGAATATAAATCGGCCAAAAACGGTGAAAAAAATGTTTTTTTATATTTTTTTTTGGATTTGTATTTTAGCAAAAAGTAAGAAATTTGGTTTTTTTTGCAAAATTGTCGCTCTTCTTTTGTTTATAGCGGCGATCAGAAATGACGCAGGGGTGATCAAATACCACCAAAAGAAAGCTCTGTTTGTAGGAAAAAAAGGACGCAAATTTCGTTTGGGTACAACGTCGCACGTCCACGCAATTTTCAGTTAAAGCGACGCAGTGCCGAATCGCAAAAAGGGCTCTGGTCCTAAAGCTGGAAATCCTTCCGGGGCTGAAGTATTTAAACCCACTGCAGGACACATCCTCGGGTAAAACAAGCATTTCATACCACATTCTCAAAAAAATTAAAACACTACTTCAATCTTTATCCTTGATAGACAAGTGGAGATTGCTTAATCCCAATGAGAAAGATTTTACCTTTTTTTCCAACCCTCACAAAAAATATACCAGAATTGACTACCTTTTCATTTCTCAAAGAGACATACCAATTCTACAAAAAGCCAAAATAGGAAACATTGCAATCTCAGACCATGCACCTATTTCAATACATTTAACCACAAAGAAATAAGAGCCGAAAACATTCAATTGGAGATTAAACCCTTCATTTTTGACAGACCCCGAAATCTTAGCACAAATAAAATCAAATATCTCCAATTACTTCAAAACAAACACCATTAAAGACAACTCCCCCCTAACAATATGGGAAGTGCATAAATGTGTATTAAGGGGTGACTTCATTAAATGGGGAGCAAGAAAGAAAAAAGAAAGGGAGAAACAAATTATTAATCTATTAACAAAAATTAACCGACTAGAAAGATCACACAAGCAATCACAAGCGATAGAAATAGAACAAAACTTAATCAACACGAGAAGGGAACTCCAAACCCTTCTCGACAAAAAGACAAGAAGATCCCTCTTCCTTAAAAAATCAATATACTATGAATACGGAGAAAAAAATAGCAAACTACTAGCCAAAGCCCTAAATGACACTAAAATGGCTAATGTCATTCATAGCATACATGATCCTAAAGGCACAGAATTTTTTGACACAAACAAAATTGCAAACATTTTCCAAAACTACTATTCAGAACTTTATAACATCCCCCCCACAGAATAAGACTATAAAATCTCCAATCCCCAGAGCAACAATAATCAAAGATTTTCTGCAACAAAGTAAACTACCCAAGATCTCGGACAAAGAAATCAAAGATATGGAAAAAGATATCTCAATAGAAGAGGTCACAGACGCTATTGAAAATCTCAAAACTGGAAAAAGTCCAGGCCCGGGCAGCCTCACATCTCAATACTATAAAACTTTTGAATCCTTAATAGCCCACCCACTTGCAGAAGCCCTTAACTTCCTCAACAAAAATTCCATAACATCCCAAGACTTTCTTTCAGCACAAATTACCATTATTCCAAAACCAGACAAGGACCATAAAAAATGCGCCAACTGCAGGCCAATATCTCTTTTGAATTTAGATCTAAAACTACTGACAAAGATCCTTGCTAACAGACTAAGACCCCTACTACACTAAATAACAGGCTCAGAACAAGTAGGCTTCATGCCAGGACGTGAACCAAAAGACAATATTATTAAAGCTCTGAATTTGATACACAGCATACATACCAAGAACGTTGAGTGCCTTCTCCTGTCAATAGATGCGGAGAAGGCATTCGACAGAGTGGCGTGGGACTATGTATTTGCTACATGTGAACACATAGGACTTGGCAAAAAAATGATGTCTTGGATAAAATCTATATATAATAATCCTACAGCAAAAGTCAAAATAAATAACCAATTGCCGGATCCCATCCAAATTAAAAACGGAACCAGACAAGGGTGCCCACTATCCCCATTGTTGTTTATCTTGACTTTAGAACCCTTAATAAGAACAATTAATAACAACAAAAACATTCATGGACCTGACATAAACCACAGAGAGTTCAAAGTGGCAGCCTATGCGGACGATTTGCTGTTCTTTATAACTCAGCCACACATTTCTATACCAAATCTAAATGAAGTTTTCCGACAATTCAGGTACATCTCCAATTTCAAAATAAATAACAGCAAATCTGAAGCAATGAATCTATCACTCTCAAAAGACATAGAATCGCTTACTAAACGTAACTGCCCTTACAAATGGGAAGAAAACTCTCTTAAATATCTAGGAATCAGACTAACACGTAATCTCAGAGACCTATACCAACAACATTTTTTCTTGCTACTTAAAAAAATAGAAAATGATCTCAAGAAATGGAACTCGAAACAATTTTCATGGTTCGGTAGGGCCGCTATTTTAAAAATGACTGTCCTGCCCAGACTGCTTTATCTGTTTTATGCACTACCGATTGACATCCCCCACAATTTCTTTAGAAGACTCACTAAGGCTAAATCAAACTTTTTATGGGCAGACAAAAATCCCCGAATTCAGCTAAAATTGCGTAACCTCCCTGGCAGTATTCCCGAGTGTGGCTCGGGGTAGAATTTCAGTACCATTAGCGGTAACCCCGAGCCATAAAAGGTTGCTTACCTTGTCCCCGGGATCCCGCAATGTATTCCTGCAGTGTACGGCGGCCGGATCTTCCTTCTGATGCTCTGTGCCCTGGCTTCCGTTCCCTGCGAGCGACGCGACGCAGGGGGGCGGAACCGGCGGCAAATTCAAAATGTATAAAGCACAAACACACTGATACATTGTAATCCTATTGGATCACTTTACTAAATAAAATAAATTGACCTTGGTTTTCCCCCCCAGTGCTTTCTCCAGTGCCCTTGCCTACAGTTTTACTGAACTTTGTGTCAGCAAACTGCAGAACGACCATGGCATCAAAAAAGCGCGCCTCCACCTCAAAAGTGGTATATGACCTGCTGGAAAACAGCGACAGCGACACAGAATCGCTTGCAGAATTGACTGATAGCGATTCGTGGGGAAGTTCGTCATCAGACACAGAAAGCGATTTCAGCGATGATCCTGCGACTGTGCCCAGCAATGTGCGGACTTGGTGCTTGATTGACTGTAGTACGGAGAACGTATCGCCCCCAAGATTTCCCTTCACTGGAGCACCAGGCATCAAAGTGGATGTTGAGGATGAAAACCCCTTAGCATACCTCCAACTCTTTTTGACCGATGAGGTTATTGAAAAAATTGTTATGGAGACGAATCGGTACCAGGAGCAACAAGCTGCTATGCGTCAGAGGTTTTCAAGGAGCAGAAAGTGGGAACCCGTGACAAAAGAGGACATCTGGAAGTTTCTTGGCCTAATCATTCTGCAGGGAGTGGTGGGGAAACCCCTGCAGAAGTGGTACTGGACAACCAACAAATTACTGGCCACTCCTTTTTTTGGCACGGTAATGTCAGAGTACAAATTTTCTCTGATAATGAAATATTTGCACTTTGCAAATAATGAAGAATTTGATGAGACTTCTCATCCAGCTCCAAAACTCAAAAAGATTTGGGAGGTTTATCAAATTATTCTGAAAAATTTCCAGCAGACCTATGTACCCAACAGACACATTAGTATTGACGAAAGTCTGATGGCCTACAAAGGAAGACTCAGCTGGATACAGTATATGGCGTCTAAGAGAGCACGATTTGGAATAAAATCATTCATGTTATGTGAATCCAGCTCTGGTTACATATGGAATTCGGTCCTATACACCGAGAAAGGAACCAAATTCAACGAACAGTTCAGCAATTATGGAATGGCTACCGCTTCGGTTCTTACTTTGATTGAGCCATTGCTGAATCAGGGCTACTGTGTAACCACAGACAATTTTTATACTTCTCCAGAACTTTATGAGTTCCTTGTACACAACAAGACGGATGGTTATGGGACCGTTCGGGCTAACCGGCGTGACATGCCGCCAACCTTTGGCAATAAATAGCTCAAGGCAGAAGAAATAGTTGCCTGGCAAAAAGGCAAAATGATGGCACTGAGATGGCGTGACAAAAAAGATGTGTGCCTTATGAGTACGATTCACAACACCACTACTGTCAAGGTACATACAAAAGGTGGTAAAGATGTAATGAAACCACAAGTTGTCATGGATTACAACAACACAATGGGAGGTGTGGATAGATCTGACCAGGCCATGACATTCTATCCAGCGATGAGAAAACAACAAAAAAAATATTACAAAAAAATATTCAGGCATCTTCTTGAACAGTGTTTGTGGAACGCATTCATTCTCCTAAAAAAAAAGAGGGACAAGCCGGTTGTTCATGCGGACTTTGTTTGGAAAGTTGCCGAACTTATATTTCTCAAGCACCAAACACCAACGACTGTAAATAGATCTGGACGTCGTGCTGCTGGCGTTGTGAACCCAGAACGCTTGACTGGTCGGCATTTTATGGACCACATTCCACCAACGGAAAAGAAGTCTGCACCCACAAGAATGTGTGTGGTTTGCTGCTCTAAGCGTGACAACACTGGAAGGAAAATGCGAAAAGAAACCCACTACTATTGTCCCGATTGTGACGTTTGACTTTGTGCTGTACCATGTTTTAAAATTTTCCATACCCGGGACATTTACTGAAGCAATATGACTACTAATATTGCATCCTTGTTTGACCAAAAAAAAATGTCAGTGTTTTTGAGTATATTATTTACTAAAATTTATTGAATAAAAAGTATTATTATTATATTATTATTTGTTATTATTTATAGTTTTTTTTACCCGAGATGTCTACTAGACTGTTGTTTGGACAGATTTAACTGAGTTATCCCTAAGAATTACAAGCCTAAAATCTAAAACGCCAAATTTCCATGCAAAATAATGGTACCGCTTTCAGCACCAAAAATCTGAAATAATCATACCGCCAGGGAGGTTAGGTTACCCAAAGACAAAGGAGGTTTGGGCTTACCAGACTTTAAAAAATATTACTACGCAACACACATCACCAGAGTGATCGACTGGCATTGCCACTCGGACACGAAAGACTGGGTCAATCTCGAAAAATTAGACTCTAAAATTTCTACGAAATTCCTCCCTTGGACCAGGCCCAAATTTTATCCCCACATTATAAAACACCACCCACTAATCAACACAACTCTAAAAATATTCCAAAAAAATGCAGATTCCCACCATATCTCTACCATCATCAGCCCATTAACCTCGATAGCAGGAAATCCTGAATTCCCTCCTGGTTCTGAAAAAATTAACCATCTAAGGACAAAAAGAGGCACACCCCTACTAGTACATGACTGCCTAAACAATAACAAGGTACTTCCTTTCAACAACTAAAAACAAAGATTAGGGACGACTCTTTAAACCTATGGACATACTTACAAATACATGACTTTATTAGGAACAATAAGAACAAAGATCTCATGGCAAGACCCCTTTGAAATATTGAAAGGATCTGTTATGATTAGTGTTGAGCGAACCCGGACTGTAACGTTCGGGTCCGTACCGAACTTTAGGGTGTCCGTGGCACGGACCCGGACCCGGACATTTCAAAAATCGTTCGGGTTCGGTCCGGGGTTCTGCTATTTTACTCCACGTGTTGAGAAGCTGCAGGGCAGCCAATCAACAAGCGTTTCACTGGTTTGCCCTTAGAAGCCATCACAGCCATGCCTACTAATGGCATGGCTGTGATTGGCCGGTGCATCATGTGACCCAGCCTCTTTATAAGCTGGAGTCACAGTGCTGCAGTCACATGCTCCTTGGGTTAGTATAGGGAAAGGTAGCTGACGGCGTGAGGGACAGATTTTAGCCATTTTAAGACCTGATCCTGCATCCTGAGATAGATTACTTTACTACTGCTGTCTGTGCTGTTGCTCTGAGGACAGATAGCAGAAATTAGAGATTTCACATACCGCTGCTTTGAGTTGCAGATCAAGCTCTGCATAGAACAACGATCGCTACGATCGAGA
>BLSH010230184.1:116286-130323 GCA_018402905.1 Glandirana rugosa
CGTGAGGGGTCGTGTATAGGAGAATGGGGGGTTTAGTTTCTCTGCGACGAACGGTGAGTTGGGTCCACGGGGAGACGACGGTGGGGTCCTGGGGATGGGAAGGCAGCAGAGAGGGGTCCTGGGAAGGCAGCAGAGAGGGGTCCTGGGATGGCAGCAGAGAGGGGTCCTGGGATGGCAGCAGAGAGGGGTCCTGGGAAGGCAGCAGAGAGGTGTCCTGGGGTGGCAGCAGAAAGGGGTCCTAAGGTGGCAGCAGAGAGGGGTCCTGGGGTGGCAGCAGAGAGGGGGCCCTGGGATTGCATCAGAGAGGGGGCCCTCAGATGGCAGCAGAGAGGGGGCCCTGGGATGGCAGCAGAGAGGGGTCCTGGGGTGGCAGCAGAGGGGCACCTGGGTTGAGTGGCAAGCAGCGTCTCTTTGATTTGGGGGGTAAGAGGATATGTGCTGGGGAGTGCTTTTGGAGGGGAGAGGAATTGTGCTAGTGGGGGGGGGTCGGATGTGAAATCTCCCCACACCACCCCTCTCCTCACTAGCACAATTCCTCTTCCCTCCAAAAGCACTCCCCAGCACTTCTCTGTGTGTGCATCCTGCTCCCCCTTCCTTGTTACTGCGTCCCCCTCCCCTATCAACAAAACTATTCACAGACCAGATGTTCAGTGTAGCTCTTGCATTGAATGTCTCTCTCTTCTCCCTGCTCCTCCTCCTGTCTGTATACATCAGAGTCAAGCAAGAGGATCCTCTGTGTAATATGCAGACTCAGTGGGGAGAGATGCTGGTGTCAGCTGCTACAGAGAGACGATTGCTGCGCGGGGGACCCGGACACCCTGCAACAGATGTAGGGAAGGTGTCCTGAGAGCCCACGCTAGCATGCCCTGTCAGGCCAGTTACCAGAGCTCAGTGCTCTGGAACTGGGCTCCAGGATCAGCACACATTCCTTGGGACTGAAGTACCTGGAGCCTCTCATGGGGCCCCCTATTGGCCATGGGCCCTCGGGCAGTGCCCAAGGGCCCTAATGGTCAGTCCAGCCCTGGACTGGACTCTGTTTAATCCAGTCCACATGAATGCATACGGAGCGACAGGTAGCGTCCGTCTACCACTTTGCCTCACATACCGTCACAAAATATATATATATATATATATATATATATATATATATATATATATATATCATAATAATGTGCTAGGGTACTCATGATAAGATAATATTACCATGTTTTTGTTTGACTGTAATTATTATCTTAAAAAAAATGTCTGTTTTATAATTTAGATCAGAGGTGAAATTAAAATGATATATGATAAGTATGTACAAGATATCCTCCATGAGACTTACAGGCAACAATATTTCTAGGGGTCTTTCAAGACAGCACCTGGGGAGAGAGTGCAGCTCCACCCATTTTCCCAGGAAACACTGCAGTCAAATCCTTTTAAGCCCGGTCTCTTCCACCATGGCCTCAGTTGTTCCTGAGTACCTCCAGCCATGCTGAAATTATATAAGCAGAATATAACAATACCATATTTCTAAAACCATAAACAAGAGAGGGTTATCAGTGCTGTCCTGAAAGGTGTCTAGAAATACCATTACTGGTAAGTCTAACGGGGGTTTTCTTCCCTCGTCTTTCAGGACAGCACCTGGAGATGATAAGAGAGTACTTACTCTAGGGTGGGACCATCGCCTGCAGGACTTTCCTGCCAAACGATTGCTCTGCAGCTGAGAGCAGGTCCAATCTGTAGTGGCGGGAGACAGTGGAGAAGCTTGTCCACGTGGCTTCTTTGCAGATCCGCCCTGGCAAACCCCCAGCCTTTTCTGCCCAAGAAGTTTCTATTGCACAGGTTGAATGGGCAACTATGCCTGCTGGAGGTTGCTCTTCCGCAGCCCTATAAGCTTCCTTAATGGTCATTCACAGCCATCTCCCTATAGTGCTCTTAGAAGCACCACATCCTTTCTGTGGCCCTGAGAACAGCACAAACAGTGAACTCGATTTCCTGAATTCCTTTGTGACCTCAAGTGTAACAGACACCTTCTTACGTCCAGGCTGTGAAACACCATTTCCTTAGGGCAGGATGGTGCTGGGCAGAAGGTTGGAAGTATTATCTATTGCGATCTATGGAATACTGATGAAACTTTTGGTAAAAATCCCGGGTCTGTCCTCAACACTACCCTGTCGGGGAATAGAGTCAAAAGGGTTCTATAATTGACAGGTTTGTAACTCAATGACTTTCCTGGCCGAAGTAACTGCCACCAATAAAGCTAGCTTCAATGTCCAAAATTTTATTGTAACCTCCTCCAAAGGCTCAAAGGACGTTTTTGTCAAACCCCTCAACACCACCGACAAATCCCATTTAGGAAAAACATTAAACGGTACTGGCCTAGCTCTGGCTAATGCCTTAAAAATCTAACAATGAGTGGTTCTTAAGATAGTTGCCTCTCTAAGAACACTGACAAATCAGCCACTTGAACTTTCAACGTACTGGCCGCCAACCCTTTCTCCATTTCTTCATGGAGAAACACGAGAACAGAAACAACCTTCTGGGGAGAAAACATTTTTGAAGCACACCAGGAGTTAAAACATTTCCATGTTTTAAAATAAATGTCTTGTGTGACCTTTTTCCTGCTGTTAAACAAAGTTGACACTAATTTGCTGGACAAACCCTTCCTTATGAGGATTTGCTCCTCAGTAACCAGGCTGCCAGCCTGAGTTAATTTATAGTGGGATGCTGGATGGGTCCCTGACTCAGAAGGTCCCTTTGTAGTGGCAAGAACCAATGGGGCTCTACCACCATTTTCTAGAGAGTTGAAAACCATGTTCTCTTGGGGCAAAAAGGGGCTATTAGAATCAGGGTTGTAGATGCCTTCTGAAACTTCTTTAGTACCAGGGGAATCAACTGGAAAGGGGGGAAGGCATAGCACAGATGGAAGGCCCAAGATTGGGCTAGTGCGTCCAGACCTCCTGCTTGATCCCGCCTGCTCAGGAGAAGTAAGCTGCCACTTTTGCGTAGTCCTGAGAGGTGAATAAATTGACCTTTGGAGTTCCCCATCTTTTCACTAACATTTGAAATACTCTCGAGTTCAAGCTCCATTCTGACTCTAGTACTTTCCTTTGACTTAGGAAGTCTGCCACCTCATTTTCCTCATTCCTCATTTTGCCCTTCAGATGCACCACTGTCAGGGGCGTTAGATTTTCTTCTGTCCAAGCCATAAGCTGGAGAGCAAAGAGTAGCAACCCCCTGCTCCTTGTACCTCACTGTTTCATGATATAGGCCACAGCTGTGGCATTGTATGACAACACCTGAATGTGATGGCCCCTGATCCGGTCCCTAAACGCCCAAAGGCCTAGGAGGATGGCTTTTAATTCCCTCCAATTGGAGTAATATTTGCTTTCCCAGCTTGCCCAAGCTCCCTGGGCCATCTGCCCTTCCAGGTGGGCATCCCATCCCCAGGCACTTGCGTCTGTTGTCAATATTTTTTCTACTGGGAAAGTCCAGAGCAGACCTTTGTTCAAGTTTGCCTGACTCCTCCACCACCACAGTCTCTTCTGGACCCAAGGAAAAATTTTGATTTGTTTCTCCAATGACCCAACGAAAGTCCAATTCTTTAAGATTACCTGTTGGGAGATTTCTCGAATGAAGTCATGCCCATTGCACTGCTGTAATTGATGATGTAAGGAGGTCTAGTGCTGACATAGCTGTCCTGACCGTGGTCGGCAAATTTGTTTGTAACTAGAGTTGAGCGAACCCGAACTGTAAAGTTCGGGTCCGTACCGAACTTTCGGGTGTCCGTGTACCGAACTCGAACGTTTGAGAAAAACGTTCGGGTTCGGGTTCTGGGTTCTGGTATTTTATCACGCATGTTGAATAGCTGCAGGGCAGCCAATCAACAAGCGTTTCACTGGTTTTCCCTAGAAGCCATCACAGCCATGCCTACTAATGGCATGGCTGTGATTGGCCAGTGCATCATGTGACCCAGCCTCTATATGAGGCTGGAGTCACAGTGCTGCATGTCACACGCTCTCAGGTTAGTGTAGGGAGAGGATGCTGCTGGAGCTGTGAGGGACAGATTGTGAGGGACAGATTGCAGATCTAATAACTAGGTAGAGATTACTACTACTGCTGTGAGGGACTGATTGCAGTGATAATAACTAGGTAGAGATTACTACTACTGCTTTGAGGGACAGATTGTAGATCTATAACATCTCATCCTGCATTACAGAACGATCGGATTACAGAACGATCTCTCATCCTGCATTACAAAACGATCTGATTACAGAACGATCTCTCATCCTGCATTACAGAACCATCTGATTACAGAACAATCTGATACTGGACTAGGTAGAGATTACTACTGCTTTGAGGGACAGATTGCAGATCTAATAACATCTCCCATTTTTCTTCCTTTTGCAGCCCTCTAGCACTTTCCAGGACTTTTTTACAGTCATTTTTGTGCCGAAAAGTTCGGGTCCCCATTGACTTCAATGGGGTTCGGGGTCCGGGGTAAAGTTCGGATAACGTTCAGTACGAACATTTCCGCGAAGTTCAGCCGAACCCGAACATCCAGGTGTTCGCTCAACTCTATTTGTAACCTCTTTATTGCATCTTGAAACTTTGTTTTTTTTTTCTCTGTGAGAAAAATCTTTTCCTGCACCGAGCTGATGGTGTAGACCAGGAATTTTATTGTCTGAGATGGAACCATGTTTATGATCCAACCTAGATTCTGCAAATGTCTCTCCGTCTCCCCCAGATCTTTCCATAAGAGATCCTCTGATCCGGCAAAAATCAGAAGATCATCCAGGTAAGGCTAACCGCAGATATTTTTGTGATGCGGGAGCTATGGGAACATGAAGGTATGCATCCCTAAGGTCTATGGACACAAGGAAGCAACCTGCTGTTATGAGATTCTTCACCAAAAAAAATTGTATCCATTTTGAACTTAACCAAAATTTTCCTGATGACTTCTTGACCAAGAACACGTGTGAATAACACCCCTGACCTACCCCTTCCCAAGGGACTGAGGTGACCACTTTCTGCTGAATAAGATCTTGAAGGAGAGAAGCCATCGCCAGGGCCATTTCTTGATCCCAGGGAGCCTGGGTTAGATAAAACTGATTGAGAAAATTCCAGCCTGTAGCCCTCTGATATTACTTGTTGCCCCCCACTGTGGAAGAAAAGACTGCAGTCTTCCACCACAGTCGGAGAACCTTCACTGTTTTTTAGTGGCTTGGTCAGGAGGTTGGAATAAAACCCGTGTCTTAACTCGATCTCTCTGAGCCTCCCAGGGTCTCTTGTATCCTGTTTCTTTCTTCACCTGGGTTTGGAGAAGAGGACGAAAATTCTTCTTACCCTGAGGGGCTACCTTCTTTTTTACTTGAAACGCCTTCTTCTTATCTGCCATCCTATCTAAGACAGCTTCAAGATCAGGGCCCAACACCAGATCTCCTTCAAATGGTAGACCACACAGTTTTACCTTTGAAGCAGTATCCCCTGACCAGATTTTAACCCATAAAGCTCTATGTGCTGAATTTACTACAGCCGAGGATCTAGCTGACATTTTTACAGATTCAGCCCAGGCGTCCGCCATGTATCCCACCGCTTTTTGCAATACAGGCAGAGTATCTAACAGATTCTTGTGGGAGGTTCCTGCTTCAATAAGCCCTTTCAATTGCTCAAGCCAGTGTTCTAAATTCCTGGCCACTACAGTTGATGCCTTTGCTGGTTTCAAGTTGGCCAACATTGAATCCCAGGCTTTCCTTAGCAGGGAATTCGCTCTTTTATCCATGGAGTCTTCCAGGACCCCCTCAAACACTAGATCTGTATTTCGTGATACTTGTGTAAATGCTGCATCCAGCCTTTTGTTCCAGACCTGAGAACTATCATCCTTAAATTTTTCCTCACAAATAGAGCTTTCTTTTGGTTTTTTTCAATATAAGAGAAAAAGTAGCAACATTTTTTTAAAAAAAACTTTTTTTTAGTTTGTATTGAAAAATGTTGCAAAAAAATCATTTTTCTTCATAATTTTGGGCCATAATTTATACTGCTACATATCTTTGGTAAAAATAACCCAAATTAGTGTATATTATTTATTCTCTGTGAAAGTCACAGAGTCTACAAGCTATGGTGCAAATCATTGAAAATTGATCACACCTAATTTACTGATCACCTATCTCATTTCTTGAGACCCTAACAAGCCAGGAAAGTACAAATATCCCCCAAACTACCCTTTTTGGAAAGTAGACATTCAAGGTATTTAGTAAGGGGCATGGTGAGTTTTTTGAAGTTGTAATTTTTTTCCCACAATTCTTTGCAAAATGAAGAATTTTTTTTACACAAAATTGATAAACAGCAACTTATTTCTCACACACAACATATGCATATTTGCAATGACACCCCAAAATACATTCTGCTACTCCTCCTGAGTATGGCGATACCCCATGTGTGAGACCTTTACAAAGCCTGGCCACATACAAAGGCCTGACATTGAAGTAGCACCTTCAGGCGTTCTACGAGCATAAATTACATATCTCATTTCTCAGCCACCTATTACAATTTTGAAGGCCCTGGAGCACCAGAACAATGGAATTGCCCACAAAATGACACCATTTTGGAAAGCAAACACCTTAACACATAATCTATGAGGCATAATGAGTCTTTTGAACATGTCATTTTTTTCCAGAAGTCTTTGGAAAATGTGAAAAAAAATGAAAATGCATTTTTTTACACAAAGCTGTTCATTTATAAGATATTTCCAACACATAGAATGTACATAGCAAAAATGACACCCCAAAACACATTCTGCTACTCCTCCTGAGTATGACGATGCCACCTGTGTGAGACTTTTACACAGCCTGGACACATACACAGGCCCAACGTTGAAGGAGCACCTTTAGGCGTTCTACGAACAAAAATTACACATCTCATTTCTCAACCACCTATTACACTTTTGAAGACCCTGGAGCACCAGGACAATGGGATTGCCCGCAAAATTACCCCATTTTGGAAAGCAAACACCCAATGATGAGATGGTGACAGGTGCTCGGGTACTCTGATGGGTTGGTGACATGTGCTCGGGTACTCTGATGGATTGGTGACAGGTACTCGGGTACTCAGATGGGCTGGAGACAAGTACTCGGGTACACTGATGGGCTGGTGACAGGTACTCGGGTACTCTGATGGGCGGGTGACAGGTACTCGGATAATTTGATGGGCAGGTGACAGGTACTTTGATGGGCAGGTGACAGGTACTTGGGCACCTTGATGGGCAGGTGACAGGTACTCGGGTACTTTGATGAGCAGGTGACAGGTACTCTGATGGGCTGTGACAGGTACTTTGATGGGGTGGTGACAGGTACTCTTTACTACTGGGGGGGCAATCAGTGTGATTGGTGCACACAGTAAGTGGTAATGAGCTGTTACCGGTAGCTCCTCCTCATACACGATCGGTGTGTGAAGAGGAGAACCCGGTAACAGCTCGTTACCACGGATTGTTGTCATTCTGTGATTGGACACCGCCGGTCACGTAGTAAAGACTCTTTATCCTGATCGGGGTTGGGCTTTGTCCGAGGGACAAGCCCAAACCCCGATCGCCGCGCTGTGCACCCTGGGGGCGCACGCGAGCGGTGTGTACACTGCGGTTTGTTATGGTTGGAAGTGACCAGCTGTGATAGGACACAGCCGTCACGTCGTAAAGAGCCAATTTCATTGGCTCTTTACCCCGATCATGGAAAGCTGGAGTCCCGAGGGACACGCCTGATCCCCAATCGCCATGATGCGGGCCCATGCGGGCCCAGCTGTTGTAAAACAGTCAAAAAACATCCTGTGTGCATGAGGTCTTTGGCCTCATACACAAGGGCGTTTAAAAAAATGAGCTGTAACGTCGGTACTGACACCAGGAGCAAAGTCACATTACTGCATAACGCTGATAAAATAGTGTTTTTAACGTCAATGCACCTTTTTCCGTGCTAGCTTTCAGCGGCGATTCTCTGCCTCTATTCAAAATCAATGGTTCCCTATGGGAGCCCATTGATTTGTATAGAAGTGTCACCAGAAGTCGGATCATGATGATCCGACTTGCGGTGCGACTTGTGTGCCAAGGATCTTGAAGGGGAACCCCGCAAAAAATGAAAAAAAAATTGCGTGGTATTCCTCCCCAAGAGGTACCAGACCCTTCGGTCTTGTATGGATTTTAAGGAACCCACACACCGAAAAAACGGCGTAGGGTCCCCCCATAATCTATACCAGACCCTTATCCGAGCACGCAGCCAGGCAGGCCAGGAAAGGGGGTGGGGATGAGCGAGCGCTCCCCCTCCTGGACCATACCAGGCCGCATACCCTCAACAAAGCACCTTGTCCCCATGTTGATGAGGACAAGGGCCTCTTTCCGACAACCCTGGCTGTTGGTTGTCGGGGTCTGTGGGTGGGGACTTTTCGGAATCTGGAAGCCCCCTTTAACAAGGGGGCCCCCAGATCCCGGCCCCCCACTCTATGTGAATGAGTATGGGGTACTCCCACCCATTCACCTAAAAAAAAGTGTAAAAAGAAACAAACACACTACACAGCTTTTTAAAATAGTTTATTAAATCAGCTCTGGCATCTTCTCCCTTCTCCGGCTCTTATTTCTTCTGCTTTTTTGCTGGCGCCTTCTTTCTTCTGAGGGGTCTTCTATCTTCTGCTCGGTCTTCTGCCTTCTGCTCTTTTGCCGCTGTCTTCTCCACTGCCTTCTCTTCTTCCCATGTTGACTCGTCGCTCTCTCCCACTCAAATGCCGGGTCCGTGCTGCGGAATGGCTTATATTGGCATGGGGCAGGGTCACCCGCTGACGTCATCCAAAAGCCCCGCCCTTATGACGTCACAGCCCATTTGTATCAACCTTCTCTTCTGTGTTGCATGCCTACACGCAGAGCTGATATATTAATGTCTATTGGACATATAGGGAGGCTGGATGTCCTATAGGTACATATAACACTTGCTATTAGTGCATTGCACATAGGTTTCCCAGACCTTCCTCGGTTCTTGTTTATGCAAAATTGTTTTTGACACTCAGCAATATACCACAGGTAGTTGACACTGCGATTTAAATTACACTGTCAGTTGTGTACTACACAGAGGACACATAGGCAGCCTGGAGGTTTTGGGTTTTTGTGCGCTGGGACACACTGCTGGTATTCATTACCCAGATTTCCCAGGTCTCCCTCGGTCCCTGAAATACACTATCTATACCATATGTATAGTAATTACTCCAAAGTGTAGACAAGACTGGCTTACTGCAGTGTTTTTTGCACAGAGACCGCAGAGGAAGCACGGAAGTCCTGAGGCTAGGCATCAAATGCAGGATACCCAGGCTTCCCAAGGCTCCTTTGGTCTTACCACTATACTCCCTGGCTGATACTGTTATATGTTACAAACACACCACCTTGCACGTAGGACCAATAGAGAGGTTGAATGTCCCATGCTAAGCATATGACTTTTTTAAAGTGCATGCTACAAGGGTTACCCAAGACTCTCTTTATGTCCTGATCTTTGGCAATCCACTATATGTGGATTTGAAGGGGACTGCATTTGATTAGAATGTGCATGACTGGTTGCGTATGGTTGGTTGTGCTCATGACCATACGTTTTTAAACACAACATTGTGAATGTTATGTTTTGTGTTTTTTCTATTGCACTGCATCTCTGTCCAGTGACTATTTTTGGAATTTAAATTCTGTAATAAAGTTGATACCAGGTTTAAACCGTTTTTCCATCAGTGGAGGTTAAGACACCTTTTTGGGGTCTTTCCCCCTCCCTTAAATTGTTATTATCTCCTAGATAATCAACCACCATATGATGCAGATGCTGCCGATGGGATGTGGAAGCTGACAGCTCTGGGCGCCGAAGACTAACAAAAATTTGAAATGCATCACTGAGGTGGCCCCTTCTCCTCCGCTCTTCTCTTGACCAACAGAAGCCTCAAAACTAGCCTTTCCATGAGACTGTAACCCAGCAGTCTGGAAAGGCATTACATAAATTTCTCTTTAACCAGTTCCCGACTGAATTCTCATCATCCGTAAACGCGGCCACTTTTGCGCAAACCAATCAATAAACGCAGATTGCGATTTTTTTATCACAAATATGAGGAATTATATAAATCGGCCAAAAACTGTGAAAAAAAAATGTTTTTTTATATATTTTTTTTTTATTTGAATTTTAGCAAAAAGTAAGAAATTTGGGTTTTTTTGCAAAATGGTCGCTCTTCTTTTGTTTATAGCGGCGAACAGAAATTACGCAGAGGCGATCAAATACCACCAAAAGAAAGCTCTATTTGTGGGAAAAAAAAGGACCCAAATTTTGTTTGGGTGCAACGTCGCATGACCGCGCAATTGTCAGTTAAAGCGACGCAGCGCCGAATTGCAAAAAGTGCTCTGGTCCTAAAGCTGGAAAACCAAGATATTTCATCCTCTGCTCCCTCTGTGAGGACGAGATGAGTTCCAAAACTTTCCCCTTGTAACGGTGGTCAAGGAGGGTTGCCAAACAATAGTGATCCTTCTCTTTGATGCCACAAACTCTTGGGACCTCTTGAGGCTTTGAAGAATGAGGGAGCCCATGCACCGCAAGTTTGTCCTTGGGGTCACTGAGGATTATAGTATTTGAAACTGCCTCCTCCCAGCCACGTACTACTCCCAAGGGTTCTGGGGATGGAAAACCATCTCTTAAGGTTTGATGTATGTCTTCCTCTGCTTCATTGCCTCCAAAACAGCCAGAATCCTCCACCTCTTATGTGTTCTGTGGCGTCGCAAGAAAGGTGTCTGCATAAAGTGGGCTTTGAGAGGAAAGGAAGTCCTCCTCTTCCTCACGCTGCTGTGCCGCGAGTGCCCTGTCCATAATACCATGCAGAGTCTGCTCCAGCAGAAACATAATAGGGATTGTGTCACTGATGCATTGTCATGGCTCACCATCCTTGTCACCTCCCCAAATGGTGACAGTACAGTGCATGCATCCTTTAT
Source organism: Glandirana rugosa (assembly GCA_018402905.1). Lineage (NCBI taxonomy): Eukaryota > Metazoa > Chordata > Amphibia > Anura > Ranidae > Glandirana > Glandirana rugosa. The sequence continues at coordinate 127,250 of BLSH010230184.1, forward strand.
CAGCAGCCATGGGCGTGGCGAAAAAAAAGCAGAGTTGGCCTGAGCCTGTGATTGTGCCGCAGGTACTTGTTGATGGCCCTCTGCTGCATGTGAAGTCGCTGCAGCATTGCCAAAGTTGAGTTCCACCTGGTAGGCATGCCACAAATCAGGCAGTTTACGGGCAGGTGGAATTCCCGCTGAATTTCAACCAACCGAGCACTGGCTGTGTATGACCATCTGAAATGGCTACAGACTTTTCTGGCCTGCTTTAGCAGATCTCCCAACACTGGGTACCTATTTATTGCTGCACCACCAAATTGAGGACATGTGCCAGGCACATTGTCTAAGGGTGGACAGGAGGTTAGTGCCATTATCAGACACCACCATTCCTGGCTCCAGCTGGTGTGGCAAGAATCACGTCTGGGCCTGCCCCTGCAGAAATGAAAGAATCTCTGCTCCAGGGTGGCGCCTTTCTCCTAGACAGACCAGCTGAAGCACTGCATGGCATCTTTTAGCCTGACTCATTGAATAGCCCCTTGAACGTTCAGAGGGTACTGGTGGTTCATGGGACAATTTAGCAGAAGAGGACATGGAGGAGGAGGAGGTGGAGTTGACACATCTTGCATCATCACCACCAGCTGTATGAAGAAGTGGCAGCAAAACAAGATGCAGCACTGAGCTCTGTTCTTCATCCTTCCAAGTTGCAGGCACAGTTATCCAGTGTGCTGTGAATTAAATATATTGTCCCTGACCATGCTTGCTGGACCACGTGTCAGCAGTAGAGTGGACCTTGAGGCTTACTGCCTTGCCCAACGATACCACAACATTGCCTTCCACGTAATGGTACAAACCTGAAATAACCTTATGTGCAAAGAAATAGTGACAGTGAACCTGCCATTGTGGTACATCACATTCTGCAAAATCATGAAAGGGGGCAGAATCCACCAGATGGAAAGGCAGGAGTTGTAAATCCAGAAGCTTTGACATACTTGAGTTTAGATGCTGAGCATGTGGGTGGCAGTGATTGTATATATTTTTTTCACTGCAGCTATAGCGGGGGAAAAGGTGAGAAGTGAGGAGGAGCAGAATTGCATCCCTTTTGTGTGGCTTTCAGGTGCTCTTGCCAACTGGCTGAGTGGTGAGAGGTTAAATGCCTTGACAAGCACGTGGTACCCAAATGGCTGGTGTTTTTGCCACGCTTGATCTGCTTGAGGCAAAGTTCGCAATTTGCAATAGTGCGATCAGCTGCGCATGTGCTAAAAAAAGGCACAGACAGCTGAGCTGTGGGAAGTGGGCCGGGAGATCACAGCTCCACAATGTGATGGAATAGGGGGACTGCTCTCTACTCTTCCATGATGGCTGCCTCATTGGGGTTGTGCCTCACCCTCACATTCCTCTTCTGCTCTATCCGGCACCCAAGCCGCATCAGTGACCTCATCCCCTCCATCCCAGGGACGGACTGACAACTCATGGGGCCCCCAGGCTTAGAGATGGCCACCACATGGCAGTTATCTTTATGACGCAACATTAATACAAACAGGCCCACGCAGAGGGATATCAAGCTTGGCGACATGGAGAGTGGCAGGAGACGTAAACCTGGCGACCCAGTAAAGGCACGAGGAGCCTCTAATGGGTAGTGCCACCTTAACAGCATCTAACAAGCAGGGCCCTCTGATTCCTCCTGTATTGAATTTTATTGTAACTGTACTTTTTGCCCTAACGTTGTAAAGCAATGCACAAACTTTTGGCGCTATATAAATCCTCTATAATAGTAATAATTATGAGCCCCTGGGCAAAATAATGCATTGGGCCCCTATCAGGGAGATGGTAACCTGAGGTACGCATAGCACACCACAGTGAACAACGGGCACGGTCAGCGGAAGAGTCTGACGCTGCGTTAACACCTATGCAAATTGGCATCCAATTCGCAAGACACTTGAAAACATGTTGTTTTCAATGTGTCTGGTTCACATATGTGCAATACATTCGTACCCCACATTGCACAGAAAACGTGTACTTTTTCTGTGCAGTGCGGTGCGAATTCCAGGCACATTTTGTTCAATGGGAACGCATCTAATTCGCAGATGTCTTCCACATTGAACAGGGATCTTTCCCCCTCCTCACTGCACCTCCACCCCTCCCCAGTCAGCTGATTCGCTGTGAGAATGGAGAGGAGCTGCTGAACAGCGGCTTCTCTCCTCACAGACAATGAAGCTGGAATTCGCACCCTACAGGTGTGAATCCAGCCTTAACCACTTGACGACCGAAGTCTGACGGTGACAGAGTGGCTCGTTATCGCAAACCGCCGTCTGAGATAACTAGTGCTGTGTGGGGGGGGGCGGGGAGCGGGTAGGGCGGACTCGATCACCGCCGGCTACCCGCGATGGCCCCCCCGCAGTGAAAGAACGGAGGTCCGTGTATGTAAACATGGATCTCCGTTCTGTTAGAGGGGGAAGGGCGATGATCACAGGCTTCCTGTATATGGAATGATGTGATCATCCCCTTTCCCCAGCCAGGGCAGCCCACATACAGTTAGAACACGCCCAGAGAACACAGTTAACCCTTAGAGCGCCCCCTGCAGGTTAACCCCTTCACTGCCAATGGCATTTACACAGTAATCAGTGCATTTTTATAGCACTGATCGCTGTATAAATGTCAATGGTCCCAAAAAGTGTCAAAATGGTCCAACATGTCCGCAGCAATATCGCAGTACGGCTAATAATTGCAGATCGCCGCCATTACTAGTATTAAAAAAAATAAAATAAAAACCCCAGAAATGAATTCTCATCGATCGTAAACGCGGCAACTTTTGCGCAAACCAATCAATAAACGCCGATTGTGATTTTTTTTTTACCAAAAATATGAGGAAGAATATAAATCGGCCAAAACCGATGGAAAAAACATTTTTATATATATTTTTTTTGGATTTGTATTTTAGCAAAAAGTAAGAAATTTGGGTTTTTTTGCAAAATTGTCGCTCTTCTTTTGTTTATAGCGGTGATCAGAAATGACGCAGAGGTGGTCAAATACCACCAAAAGAAAGCTCTATTTGTGGGAAAAAAGGACGCAAATTTTGTTTGGGTACAACGTCGCAC
>BLSH010230184.1:135889-154996 GCA_018402905.1 Glandirana rugosa
TTTGAGAAAAGAGAACTAAGTATAAAGTCCTGCACCATGGTCCAAAAAGTGTTATATCCAGGGACCATCGGTGGGTCAATCCTGAATAGATCAGAAATACAAGTTAAAGAGGATCTTGCGGACTGCCACGAGGGACGTACAAGCCGGAGACATACACCGGTCCCACACTTTTTCAGAGTGTGTACACCACAGCGGTATGAGCCCTGCTCATCGTCTTATATAAAACCCCCAATTAAAAACGATACACACATGTACGATACACAATCTTTATAGAATATTTAACTGGTGACACATTTTTATTTTCGCAAAAGTAAAAGAAAGGTGCAAATTCTAGGAGCAGAATTTTCACATCTAATTTCCTAACGACCTATTACACTTTTGAAGGCCCTGGAGCACCAGGACAATGGAATTACCCACAAAATGACCCCATTTTGGAATTCAAACACCCCAATGTATATTCTATGAGTCATTATGAATTTTTTGAATGGTTCATTTTTTTTCACAAGTCTTGGAAAAACGTGGAAAGAAAATGAAAACGCTTTTATTTTTACACAGTGGTCAATTTATAAGATATTTCTAACACATAGCATGTACACACATAGCAAAAATTAACCCCCAAAATATATTCTGCTACTCGTCCCGAGTATGGCGACACCACATGTGTGAGACTTTTTCACACCCTGGCCACATACAGAGGCCGAACATGCAGGGAGCACCGTCAGGCGTTCTAGGAGAAATTGAACATAAAGACTAGATAAGTCCTAACTGGGTGGCTACCAGGGACCTATATTGTGAAAAACCTGGTACCACGTCCTGAAATATGAATCAAGAGAAAAGAGTTTGGTTGGATAGCACCTGGGACTTTAGAGGTACCGTAAACAATAAACCCCAGAACGAGGCAGAAATGTAAAAGATAAGTTTTATTCAATTCTCTTTAAAAAATAACATAAAAGCACAAAAGGGAAATTTTTTTCAAACATCAAGGTTAAAAACCTTCCTGAAGCCAAACTGCAGGCGGGCCCAACTACCTAGGGGAAAACCCCAATACCAGCTACATACCCTAGTATTTCACAGTGGCCTTAAAAGACCTAATAGCGCACTCATGATTCAATAATAGTACCAGACCAATATGGTCAGTTCCAAAGGGAGGAGGATGGGGAGCGATATTCAGTGGGGTATGTATGTATTGCCCCATATTTTCATTATTAGTATATTGGTTTTTATTATTATTATACCTTAGAATGTGGCATTACACTATATGCGTCCCCACACCCTCTGCGCAACAGCGGAACGGACTGAGAGGTAGTTAGTTGGTCTATCGGGGTGCGCTGTCTCTCTTGGTGTTTTGATAAGTAAGTTACCAAAATGTTACTGAAACGTACAGGATGAACTGATATGTTCATGTGTACCCCTGTAATAACAATGTTTATAATTGCAGATCTCTGTGGATGAATAGATACACATATACCCCATTCTTCTGAGGAAGCGCTTTTTGTAAGCGCAAAACATGTCAAGATTGAATCCAACTGCTTGAACACGGGTCCCAACTATCAAAACACACGCCTCAGACGTGTACCCAGACAATTTGACTATTACACCTTCTACTTGAAATTTTACCCTTTGGAACTGACCATATTGGTCTGGTACTATTATTGAATCATGAGTGCGCTATTAGGTCTTTTAAGGCCACTGTGAAATACTAGGGTATGTAGCTGGTATTGGGGTTTTCCCCTAGGTAGTTGGGCCCGCCTGCAGTTTGGCTTCAGGGGGTTTTTTAACCTTGATGTTTGAAAAAAATTTCCTTTTTGTGCTTTTATGTTATTTTTTAATGAGAATTGAATAAAACTTATCTTTTACATTTCTGCCTCGTTCTGGGGTTTATTGTTTACGGTACCTCTAAAGTCCCAGGTGCTATCCAACCAAACTCTTTTCTCTTGATTCATATTTCGGGACGTGGTACCAGGTTTTTCACAATATAGGTCCCTGGTAGCCACCCAGTTAGGACTTATCTAGTCTTTATGTTCAATTGATCGATTGGGGTGGGAGCACCCATAGCAATTTCACAGTGGCCTTTTGACATTGAATATATAGCAGTGATTTTTGATTAGTATTTCTTATAAACAGGCTTGAAGAGTGTGAACTTAAGAAAAACAAATGGATTTTGTGGGAGGGGCATGGTCAGGGTTAATGTCAGAATTTCAAGCTCAGCCTAACCCCGAAACTCAATCTGAGGTAAACCTTACTCAATATATGGCCAAATTAAAAAGACTCCTCAAGAAGAAATCGAACCTCTATTGGCACATTGAATTTTTCAAATATTATTTACAGGAGGAAGTCTGTCCTTTGGGCCTTAGAGTTCAAGTGTTTCCCTCAATCTTCGAGGTTACGACTGAATTTAAAAAACTATGGGAAGATACATTAACAAAGTGCAGTCTTAAACTCATATCCCTATTGGTGTCTCAACACCAAAAAGATATGGACATGATTGATGGTGAACTCAATACAACTAATACAATTTATGAAAAAATTAAAGATCATCCTCAGTTCGAGATCAAATATCAAGAACTAAAGGAATAACTGAACAAATTGAATAAAGATATAGTATCCAAGAAACAATCGAAATTTTGTAAGGATAAAACTGCATTCCTCGAGGGCTATGCCTACCACTGGCCCTCCTCCGTTCCCGGACGTAGACGGCCACGTGGTAGGGGCCCACCCGGGGAACAACAGTATTACTATACAGGGGATGAGGGTACAGAATCCGATTCATCTATGTCTTCTTCTCTCCAACAGAATTCGAATGGGCCCTCTACATCTCGGCATGGACACAACCACAAGGGTGGACGTAAGCGGGATTTTCATGGTGATGGGTATGATAATATGCACAATCCCAGACGTAAACCTAATGCAGCTAATTCAATTCCCCCTCCCTCCAGCGCACAACGTGGTGGCCCCATTGGTGATAGCCCTGGCACACCCAATACTCACACACATGGCAGACCTACACACTTGGGCCCTTTGGCAGTCCAAGCCCTCCAAATATTCAAAACACATACAACCAACACAACACAGCAACGCAGGAATTCAATCACTAAGAATAGTACCCCACCCAACACACAGGGGATTTTTTTACCGGGCACCCAGCCCCCCAATGTGGGGCGGCAGGGAACCATGGATCCCCATGTAACCCGAGGGGCGACTCCCTCAGGAGAGTCGGACCAAGGATCAATCCCATCTCCCAACAGCAGTCAGACGAACTGAGAATTATCAATCTTACTCCATATATACTGTCGAGGGAGGAAACACAGGTCCTGAAGCTAGGGCTTAGTTTCTGTCCCTCACACAACATAGATAAATATTTAACGATTAAGGATCTATATCTATTCTGTAGGAATTTGACCTACAAATTCATGTATGATCCCGAAAGAGTGAGAAGTAAACAAGATAAGGAACTCACCGAAAATATGAAAGATCTTACAATGCAAGACTTCAGAGTACTTAGGGATTTGATTTTTCTGTTGGAAGAAAATGAAACAAATCAAGACACCCCCCCCCCAAAATCGCTAGAGTATAGTGAACCAAGTATAACTATGAAGTTCAAAAATAAATCCCAACGTTTCCCTGACCTCGCTTCAAATCCACATATCTGGGCCTTCCTGAATGCAGTGACAAGCGAAATCAAAATACATCAATTTAATCAACCCCATAAACACAATCTCACGCCCCTCCAACAAAAAGGTTTGCAGTCCCTGAAAGATAAAACAGATGTGATAATCAAGCCCCCTGACAAGGGGGGCAATGTAGTGTTGATGACGCGTGATAACTATGTAGAAATGTGTAAACAGATCCTTTCCAACGGTGCCTGGTATACTATAATTAACCCTGAACAATCTGCTCAATATATAAATCAGTTTAAGGAAGTAATTGGCACTGCCTACACAAAATCTTTAATAGACAAGGAAACATACGACTACCTTAATGTTCAACATCCACGGGTGGCAACCTTTTACGCACTTCCCAAAGTGCATAAGGATTTGATCCACCCACCAGGACAACCCATTATATCAGGGATTGGAGCCCTATGTGAAAACGCAAGTCGCTTTATAGACTTCTTCCTCATGCAACACGTCGTCAGCCTGCCTTCATATGTCAGAGACACTTTAGACCTGCTCAAACACATCGAGGGCCGCCAGGTTCCCCCTGGGGCATTCCTGGTGACCCTCGATGTGGAAGCACTATATTCGAGTATCCCCCACACCAAGGGAATTGAGATCATACGTTCCTTCCTTATGGAAGCACCAAACACTAAATGGAACTTTAATGAGTTCCTACTGGAGCTGCTTTTTTTCATTCTCACACACAACTGGTTTGTGTTTGATGACACCCATTACCTCCAGGTGCAGGGCGTGGCTATGGGCACTTGCTGTGCACCGGCCTACGCGAACCTTTACCTGGGGGGATGGGAGAGGGAGATATGGCAGTCGGAAAGGTTGGAGGGGTTTATGCAGCACATTCTGTGTTGGTATCGATACATAGATGATGTCTTCATCATATGGACAGGATCAGCGAGTGAACTCATGGAATTTGTGCAGAACCTCAACATAAACCCCTTCAACCTAACCCTTACACTGTCATGTCATCCCTCCACTATTAGTTTCCTGGATCTTAAGATATTTATAGACCAGGAATCCTGTCTGGCCACAGATCTCTACCGTAAACCAACGGCAGGCAATACAATCTTACACGCCAGCAGTGCACATCCTCCAACACTTCTACGCAGCATTCCATATGCACAATATATACGCCTTAAACGCAACTGTACACGAATGGAAGACTTCAAAAGGCAGGCAGCAGGCCTACGTTCGAGGCTCTTGCGCAGAGGGTATAGCAAAACCCTCTTGCGTAAGGCCTACAACAAAGCTCTTAAACAGGATCGACAATCCTTACTTCACAAACCTAATAGACGGCCACAACACAAAACAGTCAAATTCATTACGCAGTTCTCTACACAACATCAAGAGCTGCGTAAAATCATAGGGAAACATTGGCATATTTTACAGCAGGACCCTTTTGTTTCAAAAAACATTAAGGAAGCCCCTGAACTAGTCTTTCGTAGGGCACCCTCAATTCGTAATCATCTTACAGCCAGTCATTATCTAAGCGGATCAGATACAAAACAACCTTGGGGTATTTTCAAATGTGGCAAATGTGATATGTGCCCCTGGGTCCATCAGAGCACCAAATCTAGACTACCTAATGGCCAAATGTTCTATCCCAGGTTTTATGCCAATTGTGACACCCAGGGTGTCATATACCTTATGAGGTGTGAATGCGGCGCATTCTATGTTGGGAAGACTTTCCGAGCACTGAGAAAAAGGATGCATGACCATATATACTACTCCTCTGGAGGAAAAATGGTCACCCCGGTTAGCCACCACCTGGACCTTTACCATAGATACAACATAGAGCGTGCCTCATTCACAGTTCTAGAAACAGTTCCCCGTGACCCAAGAGGGGGACACTGGGATAAAAAGATACTCCAAAGAGAAACACTTTGGATAGAGCGTTTAAATGCCACGCATCCCCCAGGGTTGAACGAGATATGCTCCTATAGACCATTTCTGTGATATGTCACAAATTCATTATGGTTTATGTTAAGTGACATTAGAAATGTTTCAATTGCCTGTAAAGTAATATATGTATTACGGTGTATCTTCATCATTTATCATATACTATAAGTCTGCGTTCACTAATCTGTTTGCTTTCTATGACACCTTGGAGACAGAGTACCACGTCCTCTACTGCCAGTCATCCACCAGATGGCGCATACTCCGAACCTCACCTTCCACCGTCCTGGTTGGACGGAAGAGGTGGGATCCCGGAAGTTGAGGGTGTGCGGCTGAAAGCGCCGTACATCCTCGACTCCTTTTGCCGTATCCTGGTGTGGGCGGGGAGTCTGAGGTTGGCGGCGCCCTCGGGGCCTTGCCTGGTGCTTTGGTTGGCTCCGGGGAACCATCCCTCCTCCCGTCGGCTCCGACTCTGTTGGCGCATGCACGGGAGGTCGGGTGAATGCCGGGCCGTCCCGCGTCACAAACTAGGCGGTACACGTCTATGACGCCACGGCCAGGACGCATGTATAATACGGCGCGAACGTCCGAGCGGTACATACGCCCGTGACGGATGAGCACCGCGAGTGAGACCTAGGCTTTGAATCCCCACAATATGGTAAGCATTGCAAGACTATTCATGCTTTAACAGCCAAACCCTTTATGCATCCCCTACCTATCTTGCTCCCGCCCTGGCTCCCCTTGTTAAACAAGAGTAACCAGTCGGATTATATCTATTTTACAGAGTTTTGATCTAAACCGAATACAAGCGTCATTGCCTAAGAATATCATTGCTTAAAGGGGACGCAATATCCTTTGGGTTTTTGTCCTTTTTCCCCCTCCAATGCATCTATCAGGTACTTATTATCTTTAACTAACCATATTGGTTCCAACTATGGACCTTAGCAAGTACTTAGACATTAACAAGGCCCTATATATGTATAAGGTTACCTTTAAGCTAGATAGAGAGGAGGATGGGGAGCGATATTCAGTGGGGTATGTATGTATTGCCCCATATTTTCATTATTAGTATATTGGTTTTTATTATTATTATACCTTAGAACGTGGCATTACACTATATGCGTCCCCACACCCTCTGCGCAACGGCGGAACGGACTGAGAGGTGGTTGGTCTATCGGGGTGCGCTGTCTCTCTTGGTGTTTTGATAAGTAAGTTACCAAAATGTTACTGAAACGTACAGGATGAACTGATATGTTCATGTGTACCCCTGTAATAACAATGTTTATAATTGCAGATCTCTGTGGATGAATAGATACACATATACCCCATTCTTCTGAGGAAGCGCTTTTTGTAAGCGCGAAACATGTCAAGATTGAATCCAACTGCTTGAACACGGGTCCCAACTATCAAAACACACGCCTCAGACGTGTACCCAGACAATTTGACTATTACACCTTCTACTTGAAATTTTACCCTTTGGAACTGACCATATTGGTCTGGTATTATTATTGAATCATGAGTGCGCTATTAGGTCTTTTAAGGCCACTGTGAAATACTAGGGTATGTAGCTGGTATTGGGGTTTTCCCCTAGGTAGTTGGGTCCGCCTGCAGTTTGGCTTCAGGGGGTTTTTTAACCTTGATGTTTGAAAAAAATTTCCTTTTTGTGCTTTTATGTTATTTTTTAATGAGAATTGAATAAAACTTATCTTTTACATTTCTGCCTCGTTCTGGGGTTTATTGTTTACGGTACCTCTAAAGTCCCAGGTGCTATCCAACCAAACTCTTTTCTCTTGATTCATATTTCGGGACGTGGTACCAGGTTTTTCACAATATAGGTCCCTGGTAGCTACCCAGTTAGGACTTATCTAGTCTTTATGTTCAACTACTCAAACTCTTGCTCATTCCAGACAGACCCTGGCAGATGATCTCTGTGAACTACCACCTTCCGAAGGTTGCACAGCAATATTTGTGGTTGTTGATCGTCTAAGATGGCTCACTTCTTACCCTTGAAGAACACCCCGTCTGCTGCAGAGACTGCCCGAGTCTTCATTAAGGAGATTGTTAGGCTGCACGGGGTACCTGTCAACATTGTGTCGGACCGGGGGGTCCAGTTCACTTCCCGCTTCTGGAAAGCCTTGTATGAACTACTACAGATTAAGCTGGCATTCTCTTTGGCCTATCATCCACAGACCAACGGGCAGACAGAACGCACCAAACTCTGGAGCAGTACCTTCGCTGTTTCACGTCCTTCTCCCAGGATGATTGGGTATCTTTGTTACCACTTGCGGAGTTTGCCTATAATAATGCCAGTCATTCGGCCACGGGACAATCCCCATTCTTTGCAAACTATGGCTTTAACCTATCTTTCCTGCCTGATATCATTCCTGAATCTACAGACTTTCTGGGCCTATTGTGGGCATTACTAAAAAGAGTGAGTTGCATTCATATTGGTCCACTGACCCAATTCACCATATGCCTGTGTTCTCTGCTGCCATGGCCAGGACTTGATATCAGCCAATCTTGCGGTTCATGCACTTCAACAAGAATGAACTTGGGGTGACCCTGCATATGATCGGCTCCACAAAATTCGGCCCCTCGTAAATCACTTCAAACAATTTGCAGCCTTGTTTATGCCTAATCAAGGGGTCTGCATTAATGAGTCCCTGGTTAAATTTTCTGGCCACCTTGTTTTCAAACAGTTTCTCCCCAGCTAGCGTGCCAGATGTGGGGTCAAGATGTATAAGCTCTGTGACAGGGTAACAGGCTAGACATATAGTTTCCAAGGGAAAAGATAGCAGCGTGGAGCCCCGTGACTGCCCAGACTACATAGGGAGCAGCAGCAAGATTGTTTGGGACTTGGTGTCACCTTTATTTCGAAAGGAGTACCATTTATACATTTATGGACAATTTTTATACATGCAAGCCACTTTTTAGACACGTGTTTCGATTAGGAACTGGCGCATGTGGCACGGTGCGATCTAATCGACAGGCCTTCCCCCAACGGCTTGTAGATACCATACTTAGACAGGGGAGAAAGCCTGCTTGAGGTCAAATAAATAACTTACAGTGAGATGGAAGGACAAACAGAAAGTTTTCATTCTGTCTTCCATTCATGCAGACATGGCAGTCCAAATTACTACAGCGACTATTGTTGAGAAGCCCATCTGTGTCCACGAATACAACCTTAAAATGGGAGGGGTGGACTTCAACGGCCAGATGATGGGGCTGCACTTAATTGCCCGTAAGGCCTAATGCTGGTACAAAAAAATTGTCTGTATACCTATTCCAATTGCTCTGTATAACGCTTATGTACTATACAAAGCGTCTGGAAGAACTGGATCCTTCCCAAAATTCCAGGAAGAGATTATCACAGCCCTTCTGTATCCAGGGAGGTGCTTTGGCCACATTTCCCAATCCAAATGCAGTGAGCAGGCTGTATGAGTGTCATTTTCCAGATGTCCTCCCTGGTACCCGTACCCAAAGAGCACCCCAAAGATGATGTAGTGTCTGGCAAACGCGGACATAGGCGTGACACCCACTATTATTATTCCTCCTGTCCTGGGCAACCTGGTATCTACATCAGGGACTGTTTTCATCACTATCACACACTAGTGGAATATTAGTATAGGGTACAGCACGGCACAGTCCTAGGGCACACTTTCACTAACCTGGAACGTTTACAGTTATAATAAAAGTGTAAAAAAAATAAATAAAATCAAAAGCCAAAAATATTTGTCGTTTTATTGTGCTTACTGTATTTTATGCTATACTGTAATGTTTTGTTATGGTTTGCTTTGCAGGTATGTCATTCTACAGTTTTACTGTACTGTAAGGCCCCTTTCACGCAACCGTGTCCGGGTCTGTTTTTGCTCAGCAGGGATCGCTCCACTGATTCCCGCTGAGCCAATGGATGACAGATCCTTCTCCACTTACAGTGCAGAGACGGATCTGTCAGAGCTCCGCTCTCCTCTAAGGGAAATCAGATGACAATGGACCGTCTGTTCGTTTTCATCCAATCTGATCCCCAGACGGATGAAAAAGAGTTTCCATCTGTTGGACTTTACGGACCACGGATCGGAGAGCAGCAGATGTCAGCAGACATCCATCGCTCGATAGAAGAGAATGGGGCTTCCGTTCAGGTCCACCTGAAAAACAGACAGGCGGACCTAAACGGAACGCCCGTGTGAAAGGGGCCTTACTGTGTTTTAATGTTAACCATTGTTTGCTTTGCAGGTATGTCATTCAGCTGCAGCACTGATTTAATTATTTTAACAGCAACAGGGTTTGCTCTCACGATACATAAATCCGTGATTCCAGTGCTGTCAGAGGTGATTTCACCACCACAGTTAAAAAAATAAAAAAAGCATATATATATATAAAGCATAAGGCTAGGGGTGGACATAGGGGCGGATCACCCCTATGCTTCAGCATATATTTTATTCACTTTTCTTGGCAGAGATTTCTTCACCCACATCTATCGTTGTGAATGGAGGAAACAGTTAGTTTCTTTTTTTTTGTTCAGCCCAAAAAAAGAACAGTGCATTTATGCCCATCATTAGAAGTGGGTGGATGCAGGGCGGTATTCTAATGGTTGGCATTCCACCGATCAATGTGAATGGAGGAATCTGTTAGATTCTCTTTTCGTTCAGCCCACAGGCTGCATGAAAAAAAAGAATACATTATATGCCCATCAAGGACCAGCAACGTACTGCAACTCATTTGTTTTGGAAAATGAGGCAAATGTATTTAATTTTTTCAATTTTCAAAACTTTGTGACAAAAAGCGAGATCTGCAAAATGCTTAACATGCCTCTCAGAAAATAGCTTGGAATGTCTACTTTCCGAAAAGGGGTCATGGGGGGGTGTTTTGTGCTATCTTGACATTTCAGGGCCTTCGAAACTTATAAGTAGTGAGGAGTGAAATCAATACTATATGCCCTTAAATTGCCTGAAGGTGGTGATTGGTTTTCGGGGACCTGTACGTGGCTAGGCTCCCAAGAAGTCTCACATGTGGTATCCCCATACTCAGAAGCAGCAGAATGTATTTTGGGGTGTAATTCCACATATACCCATGGCATGCCTACACCGCCGCCTGCAAAACTTTGCGGCCAAAAGCAGCATCTGCGGATGCTGACACATCAACTTTGTAAAATTTTACAAAAGTGTGCACCGAGGCCCATGTAGCTGCCTTGCACACCTGAGACACCGAGGCTTGGTGTCTGATGGCCCAGGAAGTGCTAATCTCCCTGTTGGAATGAGCCGTGACCGGAAAAGGGGGTTCTTGGCCCCGAACCGTATACGCATGGGTCACCGTCTGTCTGATCCTACGGGAAATAGTAGCCGACGAGGCCACCAAGCCCTTTCGCAGCCCTTCCGTCAGTACAAACAAAGCATCAGACTTCCGAAAGGAAGCTGTAACAGTCAAATACACCCGCAAAGCCCTCACGACATCCAAAGAATGTACAGTAAACTCCTTGGGATGTGACGGGTGCGGACACAATGAAGGGAGAACAATGTCCTCATTAATGTGAAATGAGGAAAACTTGAGTTAGACTTACCAGTAACTCATTTTCTGGGAAGTCTTCCAGGACAGCCTCTGAGACCTTGGGCTCCTCCCCATACGGACAGGAAACACATCCCCAATTTTAAATAAAAGGCAGTCCTCCAGGCCACATACCTCAGTATTACCAAGGACCGCAGGAAGGCTCTGCAAGACAAAGCACAATTATTACAGCATGATAATAGCATATCACAAAAACCAATTGGGTGGGAATCCTGGCTGTCCTGCAAGACTTCCCAGAAAATGAGTTACCGGTAAGTCTAACTCACGTTTTCTCAAGTCGTCTTCCAGGACAGCCTCAGACGATTCTCAAGAACTTACCAACTAGGGTGGGACCACCGTCTGGAGGACCTTACGTCCTAATGCCTGATCCTTGCTTGTAAGCAGATCTAGGTGATAATGTCTCGCAAAGGTGGAGTAACTGGACCAAGTTGCCGCCTTGCATATCTGCTCAGACGAAGCACCAGCTCTCTCTGCCCAGGATGCTGATACTGCACGGGTTGAGTGTGCATTGACAAATGGAGGCGGAGTCCCCTGCCGATTGTAACATTCACAAATGACAGATTTTATCCACCTAGCTATGGTGGATTTGGATGCTCTAAGTCCCTTACGAGCACCAGCAAAATAAATAAGGATTCTGAGTTCCTAAACTCTTTAGAAACCTTAACATAATTCAAGCTTCTGAACGACTCCTCCTCCTTAGTAGCAGGGGAGGGGTAAAACGTGGGTAAAACAATATCCTGCGATCTAGGAAAAGAAGAAACAACCTTTGGAAGAAATGCAGGATCCGTTTTGAGAACTGCCCTATCCTCAAAAAAAGACAAAAATGGCTCTCTAAGAGAGGGCCTGCAACTCACTTACCCTTCTTGCGGACGTGATTGCTATCAAAAAAACAGTTTTCAACGTTACCCATTTAATGGAGGACTTTTCCAGTGGTTCAAAAGGGTCTAGCATTAAGGCCTTGAGAACCAAAGACAGGTCCCAGGCTGGACAGGATTTAACTACCTGTGGTCTAGCTCTGGATAAGGCCCTGAAAAAATCCAAAACAAAAAGATTCTGTTGTAGAGGGGTCTGTAAGAATACACTATGGGCTGAGGCCTGTACCTTTAAGGTACTTACTGAGAGTCCCCTTACCAACCCCTCCTGGAAGAACTGCAAAATAGCAGGGATATCTGGAGAAACCTGGTCCCTCTCTGCCAACCAAGAATTGAATTTCTTCCAAATCTTAGAATATATCGCCCTGGTGACTGGCTTGCGACAATTCACAAGGGTTTTAATCACCTCTTCAGAGAATCCCTGAGATCTTAAGATCTGTTCCTCAGAAACCACGCTGATAGTTTCAACATTTTTAACTGGGGATGTGGCACTGGACCCTGCATCACCAGATCCTCCCTCTCGGGAAGGAGCAAGGGTGGAACCGTCGAGAGGCTTCCTAGAAGGGAGAACCATGACCTCTTCAGCCAGAAGGGAGCTACAAGGATGAGGCTGGTTCTTTCTGCCCTGAACGTCCAGAGAACTAGTGGAATAAACCTTGTTGGAGGAAAAGCATAAGCCAGGCTGTATGTCCAGGGGATAGTCAAGGCGTCTATGCCTATTGAATGATCCTCTGGATCCAGAGAACAGAATTTTTTTACTTTTCTGTTCTTTTGGGAGGCAAACAGGTCCACCTCCGGCATCCCCCATCTCTGGGTGATGGCTGCAAACCCCTCCTGGCTGAGAGCCCACTCGTCCTGATTTAACCTCTGACGGCTGAGGAAATCTGCAAGTGAGTTCTCCGATCCTCTTAAGTGGATGGCTGATATTGAGCTTAACCCCTGTTTTGCCCATGCAAATATCACGTTTGCAATTTCCTGGAGCCGCTGACTTCTTGTGCCCCCTTGCTTGTTTATGTAAGCAACCGTGGTCACATTGTCTGAGCGTATCTGTAAGTGAGCTCTTTCCAGATCTGACTGAAAAGCGCTCACTGCTCTCTGGACTGCTAACAGCTCTCTCTGATTGGAGGACCCCCTGGCTTCCGTCGTGGACCAGGTCCCCTGCGCCAGTCTGTCCCCCAAATGCGCCCCCCCAGCCAAGGTGACTGGCATCTGTAGTCAGAATCTTGGTCTGCGTGGTGGCCCAATCCAGCCCCTTGTTCAGGTTCTGCTGTGATCGCCACCACCAGAGGGATCTTTTGATCTTTGCGGGAAGAAACACCTGGGTATCTAGGGTCTCCCTGCTCCCATTCCAAGACCTTAGGAAAAAGGCCTGTAATGGGCATTGGTGGAATCTCGCCCAGGGTACTGCAGGAAACCAGGATGTAATAAGGCCTACTACCTGCGAAATCTGCCTTAGGGAAACTGGTAGATTGGTCCATTTTTAGGATCTTTTCTTTTGGTAAAAAGATTTTTCATAACCCAGATATGATACCCTCTGGGAAGGGACTAGGCAAGATTTTTCTTGGTTGACCAGCCACCCCAAGGACCTGAGAAAGCTCTGAATCTCCCTCAGTTCTGCTGATAACTGGTGGGATGATTTCGCTATTATCAAAAGATCGTCCAAGTATGGACTGATCGTTATAGCCCTTAGTCTTAGTGGCGCTAAGGCTTCTGCTAGGACCTTTGTAAAAATTCTTGGTGCAGAAGACAGACCGAAAGGAAGAGCTCGGCACTGAAAGTGACATACTCTTGCCCCCATCCTGACCGCAAACCTGAGATATTTTTGCGATGCTGGATGTATTGGCACATGGAGGTATGCATCTCGGAGGTCCAACGTGGCCATGTAGCACTTCTGGAACACTATGTTCCTTACGGAAAAGATGGATTCCATCCTGAAGTGCTTGTATTTTAAGGACTGGTTTAGGGGCCGCAAGTTCAGAATTAGACGGAACTTGCCTGAGTAAAAACCTTGACCCCGCTCTTCCCTGGGCACCTGCAGCAGTACCTTTTGGTCTAAGAGATCTCCTACCAGGAGACTCAAGGCCTCTGCTTTTTCTGGATTTCTGGACGGTGTTGTTACCAGTAATCTTGCAGGGGGAATTGCCTCGAACTCCAATCTGTAACCGTTCTTGATCAAATCCAGAATGTATGCATTGGAGGAGATTGCTGCCCATTGTGGGAAGAACTTCCCCAGTCTTCATCCCACTGGGAGACAGGAGTCATTGAGTCTTTGTGGGCTTCTGAGGAGGATTGAAGAGTATTCCTCCTCTACCTCTGCCCTTATGCCCCGTCCAGTGCTTCTTTGGTGCACCTTCGAGACCTTGTGTCGCTTGCTGCCTGGGAGCATGAAAGGGCCTCTGGCTAACCTGCTTTCTTTTGGTTTCTGGAAAGGCCTTCTTTTTATCAGCCGTGCGCTCCAACACCTCCTCCAAACCTGCACCAAACAGATGGTCTCCCGAAAAGGGAATGCTGCTAAGGCGCAGCTTGGATGCCGAGTCCCCTGTCCAGGTCTTCAGCCAGAGAGCACGTCTGGCTGAATTGACCAGGGCAGCCGATCTGGCAGCCAGTTTAACTGACTCGGCCGAGGCATCCGCCAGATATCCTACTGCCTTGAATAGCAGCGGGAATGACTTCAAAATCTGTTGCCTGGAAGTACCAGCCGACAGGTGTGTTTGGAGTTGTGTAAGCCAACTGTCTACATTCCTGGCCACACATGTTGCTGCTAGCGCTGGCTTTAGACTCAATGAGGTAGATTCCCACGCTCTGCGTAGCAGAACATCTCCTCTTTTGTCCATTGGATCCTTTAGAGTTCCCATGTCGTCAAATGCAAGGTCTGACTTCTTGGAAACTTTGGAAAGGGGCGCGTCCAATTTAGGAATCTTATTCCAAGGTTTGGACGGATCCTCTTCAAAAGGAAAACGCCCTTTCAGACCTCCTGAAAAAACGGCTTCCTTTCTGGATCCTGCCATTCTACCCTGATTAACTCTTCCAGGGATTTATAGACCGAAAACACTCTTGGCTTTTTTGTTCGTGATCCTTCATACATCAGATCATGTTTGGACAACAGTACCTTCTCCTCTTCTATTTCAAGAGTGTCATAAATAGCTTTTAGCAGGTCGTCTACATCTTCTAACGACAACTTGTATCTAGAGCCCCTTGAGGGTTCCGCATCCCCTCTTTCATCTTCAGAGCCAGACTCCGCTCCTGAAGAGCCCTGGGATCTTGGATCCTCTTCCGGACTATCCTCCTCCCCTCTGGTGAGGATAGGCCTGACAGGGACTGTAGGGACCTGCATTTTTTCAATTAGGCCCCTGAAGGATTTAAAAGTTGAGGCCAACTCATCCTTCACTGAACCCAAAATTTTGTGACATGCTGTAGTAGATTCGTCTCTCACTAGGCTATCTACACAGCTGCGGCACAACGGTTTCTCCCATGTAGAGCTTAACCTGGCCGCACACATGTAAAGTAGGGAGACAAGGCATGAAAACATCAAGGCTGGTCCGTTCCTCCACACCTCTGTGTGGTACAACATACAATAAGAAAAAAAGTGCTACTGAAACTGAGACTAGTCTGTCTAGCCCATAGTTCAGAATAACCTCCCATTGTAACAGCAATAAGGACCCCTGCTTACCTGAGAGGAGCTGGTGCCTGCAGCTGTTGGTTCCTGAGCACATGCTGGATCCACCATGCCTGCTTGTTCCTGTGTCTGCTTGCAGCCTGGCTGTGCGACACTGAACCACCAACAGCCCCACTCCCGCCGTCTGCGCCGTTTAAATGAGGCTAGCCACACCTCACCGGCGCCTGCAGATGACGTCACTCGGCCGGCTTAAGCTACCTATGTAACTTCCGGTCGACAGCATGGGATGTACGGACGTTCCCGCCCAATGAGCGTTCCCGCCCGAACAGGCGTTCCTGCCCGAGCGAGCGTTCCCGCCCAATGAGCGTTCCCGCCCGAACAAACGTTCCCGGTCCTTCCACCGGAAATGACACGCCGGGACGCCTCCTCACCACGAGGTGTGCCTGAGCCGGCTTCCCAGACCCAACGGAATGGACAGCTGGCAGCTTACCATCTGCAGTCCTACTTCTCCCCAAGGTTTGAAGGCGGCAGAGTCACAGCCCCTCTCCCTTCTCCAGGGAGGGATCGTGCGGGCTAAAAAGGTACAGTGATGCTCCAGAACCCCTCCGGTCAACCTCTGAGACTTGGGGGTCCTTAAGGCTTCCGATGTGCAACCTATCCTTCCAGAGGAAACACAAATACTGAGGTATGTGGCCTGGAGGACTGCCTATCCGGAGGGGAAGAGCCCAAGGTCTCAGAGGCTGTCCTGGAAGACGACTTGAGAAACCACCTTCGGTAGGAACGA
This sequence comes from Glandirana rugosa, assembly GCA_018402905.1. Lineage (NCBI taxonomy): Eukaryota > Metazoa > Chordata > Amphibia > Anura > Ranidae > Glandirana > Glandirana rugosa. The sequence continues at coordinate 152,291 of BLSH010230184.1, forward strand.
AGGAGAAGGGCGCAGCACCGCCTTATCCTTATGAAGGACCAAGTAGGGAGACCTACATGACAAAGCCTCCAACTCAGACACCCTCCTAGCGGATTTAATGGCCACCAAAAAGGCCACCTTTTGTGACAGCAATTGTAAGGGAATAGCCCTGATTTTCTCACATGGCGGTTTCTGCAGTACAGAAAATACAAATTTTAAATCCCACGGTGCCAAAGGCGACTGTACCTGAGGAGCCACATGACGTACACTCTGTACAATTGTACGTATCAAAGAATGCGTCGCTAAAGGACGTTGAAAAAGAATCGCCAGAGCCGAAATCTGACCTTTGAGTGTACTCAAAGCCAATTTGTTATCTAGGCCTTGCTGCAAGAAAGCCAGCACCCGGGATATAGAGCTTCACACCAGGCAATATAAGCCTTCCAGGTGCGATGATATATCTTGCGCGAAGTACACTTGCGCGCCTTAAGCATGGTAGGGATCACGGAGTCAGAGACCCCCCTATCCCTCAGGACCTGGGACTCAATAGCCAAGCCATCAAAGCCAGCGAGGGTAAAGCAGGGTGCAGGATGGGTCCCTGTGACAGCAGATCTTCGCGAAGCGGGAGCCGCCAGGGAACATCTGTTACCATCCGCACCACGTCGGCGTACCAAGGGCGCCGAGGCCAATCCGGAGCCACCAGGATTGTCGGGATCCCCTCAGCTTCTATCCTGAGCTTGAGGGGAGGGAAGGCGTACAGAAGCTGGTACCGAACCCAAGGTGCTACCAGTGCGTCCGTGGCATGACGGATCCCTTGTTCTGCACACGAAAGTCTGCACCTTGTGATTGAACCTGGACGCCATTAGGTCCACGTCTGGCGTGCCTCACCTGTGGCAAATCTGGCGGAACACCTCTGGATGTAGGGACCATTCCCCCTGATCCAGTGTCTGGCGACTGAGAAAGTCCGCCTGCCAGTTTTCTACGCCCAGAATGTAAATGGCGGAGATTGCCGGCACGTGAAGTTCTGCCCATCTCAGAATGTGGGGCGCTTCCGCAGCTGCTGCTGAGCTCCTTGTTCCGCCCTGATGGTTCACGTACGACACTGCCGTGGTGTTGTCCGACTGAGCCCGAACCGGGAGGCCGCGCAGCCTAGCCGACCAGTGGGAGAGACAGAGCCTGATTGCCCTCAGCTCCAGCACATTTATCGGAAGGCGAGATTCCTGTGCCGACCAATGGCCCTGAGCAGACAACTGCCCCTGGACCCCCCCCCAGCCCGATAGGCTGGCGTCCGTCACGACTATCGACCACTTTAGGGGGAGAAACGACTTCCCCAACGTCAAAGCCGGGGCCCGGAGCAACCAGGTCAACGACCCCCTGGTCTGATGATCCAATTTGATCAGCTGGTCCAGGAACAATGGAGACTTGTCCCACCATAACAGGATCGCTCGCTGCAGGAGCTGAGTGTGACTCTGGGTGTAAGGTATCGCCTCAAAGGCCGAGACCATGAGCCCCAACACCCGCATACAGAACCGTAAGGAGGACCACTGATGTGACAGCGTCTGAACGGCCCCTAAGAGAGCTTCTTGATGCTCCTGCGGGAATCACCTCTTTCTCCATATAGCCTAAAATACACACCTCTGGGGCTGTCTCCAGGCTGACTTCGTAGGTCTGATTTATCTCATTTATAATTTCTAGCCAATATTTATATAATTTAGGGCACCTCCACATCATGTGTATTAAGTTGCCGTTATTGTCCCCACATCTGGGGCATTTCGAATCTATCCTGCATCCATATCCAAACAGCCGCCGAGGTGTGTAATATGCCCTATGGATCAACATCAGGTGCGAGACTCTCTGAGAGGGAGACAGTGACACTTCTGGTCCCATTTCCAGTATCCTTTTCCATTTCCCCCCGTTATACCTCCTATATCCTCATCCCATTTCCTCCTGCTTTTTAATTCTTCTTTACCTTCTATTGCCTCTTCCCTTATCCTCTTGTATACCCCAGTGGTCAATCCTTTAGTCTGATTTGTATTTATTATGCTTTGTAAGTCAGTTAACTCACTCCATTCCAGTGGTTCTTTACCAAACTGTCTATCCAAGGCATGTTTTAACTGTATGTATACGAAAACTGATTTTTTAGTTACCCCATATTTTTCACTAATTTCCTGAAATGACTTAAGAGTATTCCCCTCATAAAGTTGATATAGCCGTGTTATTCCACATCTTTCCCATTCTCTGTTCCTTCCAATCTTTTTTAGTTCTTGTAATTTTGTATTTTCCCATATTGGGGAATATACCGTTAGTCCTTTATAACCCATTGTTTCTTTTACCTTTTCCCAAACTCTTTCCATCAATATAAACGTAGGGGTTCTGAACGGGAAGCCACCTGCCTCTAATCCTTCTATTCCTAATCTATGTTTGGTCCCACTTAGCATTAGTTTTGTATTCACCCCACCATCTTCCCCCACGTTGCTGCCCCTCAGATGCACCAGCTGTGCCGCCAGGAAGTAGCTCCATGGGTGGGGGACCGCTAGGCCACCTTCACAATTGGGTCGTTGCAGTATTCTCAACCCTATCCTTGCCCGCTTCCCTTTCCAGATTAGATCTCTGAATATAGTTTCTAATCTCTGGAACCACTTCTTAGGCAACCACACAGGCACATTTTGCAGGACATACAAGAGCTGGGGGAGCCATGTCATTTTAATCAGATTGCATCTGCCAGCTATT
>BLSH010230184.1:156760-180658 GCA_018402905.1 Glandirana rugosa
ATTAAAAAAGGCTTCAACCCCACACACTTCGTCCCCACTACACGGACGTCCTTTGAGTAGATTGGTTTCTATGTTGTTCTGAGTATTTAGTATTCTCTATAGTCCGCGTGATGGTGAGTTGTATGTGCAGGATAAGATCCCCTCACTCGTGTAACTATTTTAGTCCTCACCACAAGGTTCTTTTTTGTTATTTCTATCTATCGTTCCCTGCTATATAAAAAGAGGTGACATCATAGCTTCTGTTTCTTCATTATTATCGTTTGTATATATAGGGTGGAGGGATATGAACACCACTCCTGATTTTATCAATGTGCTCACTCCCCTAGAATAGGACGTGTATGTTGAGTGGTAGTGCGCCTGATATCTCTTATGATTTATGAGTCTTGTTGTATCTTTGGTTAGATGAGTTTCCTGCAGGCACATCACCCCTGCTTCACACACCCCAACTTCGGAAAAAATTATCCCTCTTTTCTTCTTATCTCCTAATCCTCTGATGTTCCATGAGCATACATTTATCTTTTCAGCCTGCATATACACCCCTAAGTGTTATGTGTTGCCTAATTTTCCTAAATCCCCCCTTATATTTTCCCATTTTTTGTCGTGCGTCTTTCCTCCATATTCCTTTTCTTTGTGATGCACACCCTCTCCTTGCACACATTCCATTCATCACACACTCATATGACAGTCTCCCTTCCTCCCCTCCCCCCTCCCCCCCATGGGGAGGCCTTTGGGGAGGCCAGGCCGGTGACTGATTCCTATCCACCTTACTTTCTTGGCCCTCTTTGGGCCCACCTATGGGGCTTTTATTACAACCGAAATTTTCCCAACACACCCATACCCCCCCTTTTATTCTAACCCCCTCCCCCCTCCCTACCCTCCCCCCTTCCTTATTTATGGCACAAAAAAATGCCAACATAACAAAAAAGAGAGAAAAAAAAAAGAAAAACGTCCTTGTGACTCCCTGCCTCCCATCTCCCATAGTCATTCAATTATGGCTTGCTTGACAATTTTGCTCTAGAGGATCCTCCAATTCTGTCACCCTGTTTCAGTGGTGTTTCCATTTGGTCGGTTGTTTCCACTATTTTTCCCCAGCCACCGCTGAGCTTCTTCCACTGTATTGAAGAAGATGGTGTCTCCACCGGTCGTTATTCTTAGTTTTGCTGGGTACAACATTGCATATATGATTTTTAGTTCTTGAAGTCTCTTCTTGACCTCCTTAAACCCTGCCCTCCTCCTCTGTGTCTCTGATGAGTAGTCCGGATATATTGAGACCTTTATGCCGTTATATGTTATATTGCCCTTTTCCCTGGCCATGCGCAAGATTGATTCTTTATCCTTAAAAAATAGGATTTTAATCAGGAGAGATCTAGGGTACCCCCCTGGGGGTGGAGCCCTGAAGGGAACCCTATGTGCTCTTTCTATGGCGAAGAATTGTGAAAACGACTCTCGGCCAAATATCTCCGTTAACCAATCTTCCATGAACCTCACCGTGTTGGATCCTTCACATTTCTCCGGGAGCCCTACTAGTCTTAGGTTGTTCCGTCTCATTCTATTTTCCATCTCCTCCATCCTTGTTAAGAGTGGGTCTATCTTTTTCTCCATTATCTTTATCCCTTTTTTAAGTGGGTTTAAATCATCTTCTACCTGATTTATCCTTCCCTCCATCTCAGTGTTTTTTTCTCTCAACTTTTGTGCATCGTGTCTTATTAGGCAGATCTCTTCCCTTAGATTTTGTAATTGTTCATTCATCCCCTGCATCATGGTTTTGCACGAGTTAATAGCCTCCAATACTTCCCTCATTGATGGCTCTTGTGTTGATTCCATTGCTTCCACCATCTTCGGTTCGGCCTTCTGATCCGCCTTTACCCCCACCCCTTGGCTCTTTCGGTTTGTTACTCCTCCTGACGGATTCTTAGCCTGTGTAGCCGATGTCTGGCCCCCTTTACCTGGCGAGTGAGCCTGCATTTCTGATTTGGCGGCTGCCTGGGTAATCTTCTCTTTAGTCTTCCCCTTTGCCGTACTTTGTGTGTCTTCTTGTGCTGGTGTCTCATCCCCTTTCTTTTTTAGCACCATGACGGGATCCTATCCTCTCCCGAATGCCCCCCGTTTGACTCTCCACCAACACCACTAAGGTGGGGAGCACTAACTCCCCCTCTCCTCTCTCCCCCTCCCCACGACCGCCGGGTATTTAAGCTGGTATTAAGCACTAGTATGAGATTTGCCCCGACAGACCTACCGAGGGGGGCAAGAGAACCGTAGAAATGAAAACGGAGAAGGCGGGAGAGGAAACAGGGAGAGGGACGAGCACCAGAGAGAGGGATGAGCAACAATAAAGGAGGGGGGGAAAAAAACAAAAACAAAAAAAAAAAGGAAAAAAAAAAATTTTTGCTTGGTCTTCAGTAACTCCTGTTTCACGCTTTGTTTATAACAGAAAGGATTGGCCACAGTCAGAGGTAAGTCAATCTAGATCATATAGCACCAACAGGTTATCTTTACACAGTCAATATTAAAAACAAGTAGTATGATTTTTCTCTCACCGCTCCTTGATGATCTCTGTATATGTCGTCGGTTGTCACGCTGGCGGTCTTTGGCCTCAGTTGTTTAATTACCGTTTCTACTTACTCTTGGGCCTTTCCGGGAGGCATAGGGGGGCCAGGTCCACAGGTTGTGATCTCTCACCTCACTTCACTCAGCTGACCCTTGCTGTGTGCTCTCACCACACTTTCCCCCTCTCCCTGCCCTTCCTTCTGCCCCGTTCCTGGCCACCTCTTCGCCAGCTGGCCCTTCCTTCTGTCTCCCCTTTCGGACCACGGTCTCCCGGGGATACTCTCACTTCCCCCTTTACCTTGTCCGTAGTGGTTGGCACTCAGAAGGGCTCTGCAACTTTCGGCCTCGCAACCTTTCCTTCCTGCCGGGCTCTCACCCCGTCCTTCACTGCTGCTTGTCTAGCCGTCATCCAGCTGCCGCGACTACGAGTCTCCTCTTCCGCCCCTCCACCCCCTCACACGGCGGCTCCACAGGATCTTCCGGAGCGGAGGCAGGGATGTCGTCACACACGCTCACCTTCTCACATCCTGTTCCGGTTCAGCCCGCATATTTTTTAACTCAAAAATGGAGTCTATAATTATGTATATCCATACTTATCAATGCTGACATACCCAGAAAATATTGTTTTTTTGAAAAAAGACAAACTCTTAGACGCTGTTATAGCACGCTCAAACCGTAGGAGACCCGTTTGTGCCACATGGGTTTATCCGCAAGAGCTCCTGGCATCAACCTGACGGAGGGGGAAGCTGACAAGCAGCACCTGACAACCAGAGAGTGACTGATGCAATAAGGTCACCTAGACCAAGAACAAAATCAGAGTAAAAAAAAGCTTGTCAGCTTCCCCCTCCGTCAGGTTGATGCCAGGAGCTCTTGTGGATAAACCCATGTGGCACAAACGGGTCTCCTATGGTTTGAGCGTGCTATAACAGCGTCTAAGAGTTTGTCTTTTTTTAAAAAAAACAATATTTTCTGGGTATGTTAGCATTGATAAGTATGGATATATATAATTATAGGCTCCATTTTTACTAGTTATGTACTGCAGCACAATTTTCACATGCTAACTTGTATTTTTGTATTCCAGTGATCAATTTATGATGTTATGTTCAAGTCTGTACCTCAGATGAAGGTGATCTACACCAAAATGCATTACGTCATTGTACATAACTGGGTGTTTTATACAGCATAATTGTCATTCATATTGATGTTTTCTATGATAAAGCTTTTCTGAATTATACGTTTTCAAAAATATTTTTAATACTGTACAACCAATACATTTTGATATTTTAACAATAACCTTGTGTTTGTGCCTATGAAAATCCCACCTTGGAGGGTTCTAGTCTATTTTGTACATAATCAGGGATGATGGCATATGGTTCAGCTGAGTGAACGGGTTTTCTTCATATTTTTATAACTTTTTGGACGCGTGGTCTTCCGACGAACACCGCAACCACAGCACCCGTCTGATAATGACTGCAAAAACAGACATCTTTGACAGCATGGGGAGCAGGTCCAAGGCCGCGTCACACAAGTAACGGAGACCCTGTATCAGATGGTCAGCCCGCTGCAAAGCCTCAGGTGAACACCCACAGCTCAACTCATTGTGCAATTCAGTTGCACATTCTGTAAGTGACTGCGAGACCATGGCCGACGCCAGAGCTGGCCTCATGGCTGTCCTCGCCACCAAGAACAGTGCCTTGGATACCGCCTATCAGCCGGATCCTTAAAAGATGGAGACCCTTCCAAGGGAATGGGTGTCGCCTTATTCAGGCGAGCCATCTGAGGGTCCACTGCGGGGGATGCCCACTTCTGCAAAAAACTGTCCTCAAAGGGATAGCACACAGAGAAACGTTTGGGCAGTGAAAAGGAATTCTGCGGATGCTGCCATTCCTTATACACAAACTGGTCAAAAAAATTGGGTATAAGGATATGCCTTAGGGGTCCGTGACGGCTTAAAGGACCCACAAACGTAGGCAGTCTCCTGCGATTCCCCGGCTTGGTCCAGCCACAAAGACTCACAGATATTGGTGATCAGGGAGGCCACCAGCACCCTTTCGCGCGCCACAGAGGCCCCCTGGTCTTCCTCACCATCCGAGGGCTCCAGTTCACCATCTGAGAGCTCCACGGGGGTCCCTGTGACCACTGAGGCCCCTTCTGGTTCAGAATCCTCCCCAGAAGACGGGGGGGGGCGCTTTTCAGACACCCCCTTAACACGGCTCAGTTCAGCCTGGGCGAAAAACTCTCCCAAAATGGAAGTTAGTTGATCTAGGGGAACCAGAGGTCCCAGCGCAGCTTGCGCTTCCACATACCCCTCCGGAGAAGAACCCACAGGTTCAGCCGCCATTGTGCTACCTGAACACTTGCTAGGCCTATAGGCCATGACACCCCCACTATACAGCCCCACCACTGCCCCACAGAGCAACCGGTTAAATGCCCAGGAGGACTGTGCCCACCGCCACCCCAGGGAGAGCCAGCTATACTTGCTGTTAGTGCCCTTCTAGCGTTGCGTATCAGTAGGAGGGCTGTCCGCCCCTGCCCTGTGCTGTTACTGCCACTGTGCTTGCACTGCTCTCCAGAAGAGAAGAGGAAGAAACGGCACCGACACGCACGTTTTCTTCAGAAAGGCACACCAAAAATGGCCGCCAAGCGGTCACAAGAGGCCAAAAGCACATCCAAACAGGCCACGACTATGGCAAAATGACCGCCGAGCGTCCACAAGAGGCCAAAACAGCCCACAAAATGGCCGCGGCACAGGCAAAATGCCCGCGATCCGCCGCAAAATGGCGGCGGATAGCCGCATGGCGGTTCTTAGCGTGGGGGGGAGGAATAACAGGAAAACAAAAGGGGACCTGTAGCCCTGAACCCTCAACTGGACTGCAATGGTACCGCTAGACGCCCTGCCTCTCCCTCCGCACCCCTGGAGGGGGGAGAGGAGGGTCACTCACCAATCCGATGGGTGTAGCGGGTAGCCACCCGGTAGAAGACCTTCCTCCCCTCAGGTGGGGAGGGATGCTGCAGGCCAAACACCCCTGGACGCGAGCACAGCCCAGACACTCGGACGCAAGTGGGGTTCACCCACTAGCCCCCCGCACAGAACGGGTACGATGCGGCGGACCCCGCTAAGGGTAGCTCGCATCGGTCGGCCGTGCTGGGGAAGTTTCAGGATTCGAGGTATCCTCTATGCCCCAGCCGGCTACTTGATAGCAGTCTTCATCAGATAGCTTGAGAAAAGCAAAAGAAGAAGAAGAAAAATGGGGAACCACAGATCCCAGTAGGGAACCAGGTCTAACTCCTTGCACTAGGCATAAAAAAACTGGTATGCTATGCAGAGCTGGGGGGTTATATGCTGGAGTGAGGATGGCCCCCTGGGAGGGGTCAGCTTGCCTTTTTTTTCTTTTTTGCCTAGTCTACTCCTAGTAGGATGTGCATAAACCCCACTTGTCAATGAGAGGGCTGCGTCTGTCAGTGAACGTAAGAGAAAGGTAAATTTCCTGAAACTTGTGGCAAAATATAAACTATTCCTTGGGCTCAACATGACTCTCAGCAAATAGCTTGGGGTGTCTACTTTCAAAAATTGGGTCATTTGGGGGGGGGGGGGGTTGTGCTATCCTGATATTTCAGGGCCTCGGTAGTGAGGAGTGAAATCAATAATTTCCGCCCTTAGAAAGCCTGAAGGCAGTGATTGGTTTTCAGGGTCCTGTACGTGGCTAGACTCCCAGTCTCACACATGTGGTATCCCCACTCAGGAGAAACAGCAGAATGTATTTTGGGGTGTAATTTCACACATAACCATGGCATGTGTGAGCAATATTATCATTTCAGTGACAACTTTGTGTAAAAAAAAAAATTGTCATTTTTCAATAACTTGTGACAAAAAATAAAATATTCAATGGGGCTCAACAAGCCTCTCAGCAAATTCCTTGGGGTGTCTACTTTCCAAAAAGGGGTAATTTGTAGGGGCTTTGTACTGCCCTGCCATTTTATCACCTCAAGAAATAAGATAGGCAGTCAAACTAAAAGCTGCGTAAATTCCAGTAAATGAACCATAGTTTGAACACGCTATAACTTTTGTGCAAACCAATATATGCTCATTGAATTTTTTTTGTATTGTATGTTACAAAACAGAAAGTTCAATGTTTATAATACACCTTAAATTCTGCGATAAACCGCCTCATCCCAAAAAAGTACAAGAAGCAGAACAGAGTTTTGGCGGGGCTGTATAGGCAATAATCGCAAGGATAAAGTGTAGAGATAAAAATGTAATATTATAGACATATCATAAAATCGTATAGAAAAGATATTGATTTCCATATAGTCAGGTCCATAAATATTGGGACATTGACACAATTCTAATCTTTTTGGCTCTATACACCACCACAATGGATTTGAAATGAACGAACAAGATGTGCTTTAACTGCAGACTTTCAGCTTTAATTTGAGGGTATTTATATCCAAATCAGGTGAACGGTGTAGGAATTACAACAGTTTGTATATGTGCCTCCCACTTTTTAAGGGACCAAAAGTAATGGGACAGATTAACAATCATAAATCAAACTTTGACTTTTTAATACTTGGTTGCAAATCCTTTGCAGTCAATTACAGCCTGAAGTCTGGAACGCATAGACATTACCAGACGCTGGGTTTCATCCCTGTGGATGCTCTGCCAGGCCTCTACTGCAACTGTCTTCAGTTACTGCTTGTTCTTGGGGCATTTTCCTGCTTGTTCTTAGGGCATTTTCCCTTCAGTTTTGTCTTCAGCAAGTGAAATGCATGCTCAATCGGATTCAGGTCAGGTGATTGACTCGGCCATTGCATAACATTCCACTTCTTTCCCTTAAAAAACTCTTTGGTTGCTTTCACAGTATGCTTCGGGTCATTGTCCATCTGCACTGTGAAGCGCCGTCCAATGAGTTCTGAAGCATTTGGCTGAATATGAGCAGATAATATTGCCTGAAAAAACTTCAGAATTCATCCTGCTGCTTTTGTCAGCAGTCACATCATCAATAAATACAAGAGAACCAGTTCCATTGGCAGCCATACATGCCCACGCCATGACACTACCACCACCATGCTTCACTGATGAGGTGGTATGCTTTGGATCATGAGCAGTTCCTTTCCTTCTCCATACTCTTCTGTTCCCATCACTCTGGTACAAGATGATCTTGGTGTCATCTGTCCATAGGATGTTGTTCCAGAACTGTGAAGGCTTTTTTAGATGTTAGCTGTTTGGCAAACTCTAATCTGGCCTTCCTGTTTTTGAGGCTGACTAATGGTTTACATCTTGTGGTGAACCCTCTGTATTCACTCTGGTGAAGTCTTTTCTTGATTGTTGACTTTGACACATACACCTACGTCCTGGAGAGTGTTCTTGATCTGGCCAACTGTTGTGAAGGGTGTTTTCTTCACCAGGGAAAGAATTCTTCGGTCATCCACCACAGTTGTTTTCTGTGGTCTTCCGGGTCTTTTGGTGTTGCTGAGCTCACCGGTGCATTCTTTTTTAAGGATGTTCCTACAGTTGATTTGGCCACACCTAATGTTTTTGCTATCTCTCTGATGGGTTTGTTTTTTCAGCCTAATGATGGCTTGCTTCACTGATAGTGACAGCTCTTTGGATCTCATATTGAGAGTTGACAGCAACAGATTCCAAATGCAAATAGCACACTTGAAAAGAACTCTGGACCTTTAATCTGATCCTTGTAAATGTGATAATGAGGGAAAAACACACCTGGCCATGGAACAGCTGAGATGCCAATTGCCCCATTACTTTTGGTCCCTTAAAAAGTGTGAGGCACATATACAAACTGTTGTAATTCCTACACCGTTCACCTGATTTGGATGTAAATACCCTCAAATTAAAGCTGAAAGTCTGCAGTTGAAGCACATCTATTTCGTTTCATTTCAAATCCATTGTGGTGGTGTATAGAGGCAAAAAGATTAGAATTGTGTCGATGTCCCAATATTTATCGAAAAACAAATATGGCAGTAGGTTGTATGAGTAACTTCCAACGTTTCAACTGAAACCAGTCTTCATCAGGGAATTTTACAGTTAAAATATGTCCTTTTTCTAATATTGAAAAAATAGTGACAGTTAGTACTATATAGCATATGTGCACATTCACAATACTTAATTGTACAATTCAAAAGTCAATGTATAGCAAGATATTTTGACCTGGATAGTGACTTACAGTGGCAGTGAGTAATCACAGAAGGCCAGCAAGAGTCCCAGAGAGGACTCACCATCATCACCACATAGCCCCAGAGGACACGCTGAGAGGGAGCCCAAACACCCGATCATTCTGAGAAGGATAGGGAGGTCTATAATAGTAATAGATAACAAATAATTGTAGATAGATGGAAATAAAATATGTGGGTCCAAAACAAGGATCTTAGATATACATCCACCTACCTAGTAACTAGATAGCCTGTGGAAGGCCAGTGGCAGGAGACATAACATCAAACTCTACTAGGGTAATTGTATATGAACTTGAATCACTCCTGTAACCCTGTAGAGGTCAAGAACCAACCGCAGGGAGATATAGGATGGTCAAACAGACTGGAAGTCCAAGACCCCAGACAAGAATCTAGACCTAGGTGTAAAAGGGGAGTTTATGAGAAGAAAGCATTTTTGTTGATTAAACCACCCGGGTTAAGACCCTACTGCCGTCATCCCTTATTGAAAATATCGGAGAAGTCCCCCCTGAAGGGTTGGGATTTTCAAAGGCAGACCGATTGTTATTAAACAAAAGTTGTTTTTTTTTTTTATATAAAAAAATACAAATTTATTGTTATACATTAAAATGGTACACTCACCAAGAGGTGAGCATAACATAGATTTATACTACATAAAAAAGGAAACACAATGGTTACAGGTACAAAAGATGATGAACGTTACAATTCTCCGGAGCCCGACGCGTTTCAGGGTAAACCTTTCTTCAGGGGCCGTGTTGGAGAAGTGTATTATATACTGCAATGTAATACAACAAGTGTTTTAGACAATATACGAAATTACAATTAGTGCATTATGTATTTTTTCATGTCAATATGCATGTTTATTATTATATTTTTATTGTACTGCTGACCTGGTTTCTGACTTCGGAAGCATGTGCCTGTGGTGTCCTGGAGAGGTCCCGCTATCCTTTTTCCCCTCCCTTTCTTTGCCTCCTTGGGCTACGTTATGGGCTTTCCTTTCCCTTGACCATTCCTGGCATGGAAAGCCTACACACGGAATGGGGGCTGGCTCTCCCTCCTGGGCACTACGGGGCTTCGTCTTCATGCTGCCCTGGTGGTGGAGTATTCACCTCGTCCTCTGGAGGGGCTCCGTTGTGAGCAACCACTTCCGGTATATGCGTACTGGATGTGACATCGGGACGCTGTCCCGGCGTCTTTCCGGATACTGTTGAAACTGGAAGTGGGTGGTGGGGAAGGTGCGTGTCAGCGTGACACTCACACTACACGTGGCGGCTAACTGGAAGCGGCCAACAGAGCCAAGCACCCCCTCACATGTCCTGGGAGTGTCCGCTTGCTCAGTCCTCCAATCAAAAAAAACGTTGACAACTTTGAGGACACTCTTCTCTCAGGTATCATAAAACTCTCTTCCTTTCTGTTTGGCTATTGTCTGACTGACACCTTTTTTACCTCCCCTCTTAACTGTCCATGCCATGCTCTGTAATTTGTTGCATGATGCGTGGTTGGGCAGACTGAATGGAGGGATGGCTGTCAAGCTTTCAATCTTAATTTTGGTTAGACTGAGGATTTGTTCCGCTTTCTTCTCATAAACTCCCCCTTTACACCTAGGTCTACATTCTTGTCTGGAGTCTTGGACTTCCAGTCTGTATGACCATCCTATATCTCCCTATGGTTGGTTCTTGACCTCTACAGGGTTACAGGAGTGATTTAAGTTCATATACAATTACTCTAGTAGAGGTTGATGTTGTGTCTCCTGCCACTGGTCTTCCACAGGCTATCTGGTTACTAGGTATATGGATGTATATCTAGGATCCTTGTTTGGACCCACATATTTTATTTCCATCTATCTACAATTATTTGTTGTTATCCATTACTATTATAGATCTCCCTATCCTTCTCTGGATGATCGGGCATTTGGGCTCCCTCTCAGCATGTCCTCTGGGGCTATCTGGTGATGATGGGGAGTCCTCTTTGGGAGTCTTGCCGGTGTTCTGTGAATGAGTGCCCTCTATTAAAGAGTGTCCAAGGTGGTGCTGCGCATGTGCAGTACAGTATAGCACTCCAGCTGATTTCCCAATCAGCTGGCGTGACGGCGCCTGTGCAGACAGACACTCTTCGATCGCTTGGTGTGTTGGACGGACAGCCGAATTGCGGGGGGCGTGTCCACGCGTTCGGAGGCGGCGAATACAACTATTGATGGGCAGATGGCTGCAAAGGCACAATGTTAATCGGCCTCATTTGGGGGGGCATGTGCACGCTTGTGGGGTGGTGATTTGGACTTTTGATGAGCGGATGGAGGAAAGGGACAGTGTTACTCTGCGGATGGGGGGGTTTTGGTGGATGTGCGGGATTCTCGGGCGGGTTCACTGCTGCAAAGGGACAATGTTATGCTCCGTTTCTGCGGGCAGGTTTAGTGCTTTGCAGGGCGTATTTAGCTGGGTAGTCCAGCTGGGGACACCTGATGTAAGGACAGACTCCGCTGGGACACCTGATGTAAGAGGGGCACTCCACTGGGACACCTAACGTAAGAGGGGACTCTGCTGGGACACTTAATCTAAGGGGGCACTCTGCTGGGACACCTAATGTAAGGGGGCACTCCGCTGGGACACCTAATGTAAGGGGGGCACTCCGCTGGGACACCTAATGTAAGGGGGGGCACTCCGGTGGGAGACCTAATGTAAGGGGGGCACTCCGCTGGGACACCTAAAGTAAGGGGGGCACTCCGCTGGGACACCAAATGTAAGGGGGGCACTCCGCTGGGACACCTAATGTAAGGGGGGCACTCCGCTGGGACACCTAATGTAAGGGGGGACTCTGCCAGCACCACGTCCAGCCCCGCCCCTATTACTGACACCCCGCTAGGCTGTTACGCTGTAGAGAAGGAAACAGTGAGATAGATTGTTGCTGGCAGCAATGGGAGGGGCCTAGGTCCGTGCATGGAGAGGGGGGCATAGCACTGTATGTGTGTATGGGAGCGTCCCCGGACGGTGGGTACTGGGTCCCCCGAGGGCAGAATGCACACCCAATTTGTGGTCACCAGGCGCATGCTGTATTGGCTCAGTGCTAATCACCCTGTGTGCCAACCTCACTACCTTGCCTGTTCACCCTGTGTGTACCAACCACACCACCCTGCCTGATCACCCTGTGTGTAGCAACCTCACCACCCTGCCTGATCACCCTCTGTGTGCCAATCTCACCACCCTGCCTGATCACCCTGTGTGTGCCAATCTCACTGCCCTGCCTGCCATGTGTCCTGTGTGAGGGCCCTCCTACATGTTTGCATCCTCTGACCCCCTTCTGTATCCTGTTCACAGCCTCTAACAATCTCTTGTATCATGTCTGCAATCTCTGAGAGGGAGTCTGGAGAGGAATCAAGAGTGAAGGCGCCACTGGGGATTACGGGAGGAGTCAGACGTGTGTGGCCTGTGGAGAGGGGACTATAGGTTAAAACCAGAGCCACAAACCTGAAGTTGTCTGAGCCCTGCACGGTGCACCTGAGAGGAGGTCAGTGACAGTGCCATCAGGCCAGTCTTAGGGGGGCTCACTGATGTAAGGGGGAGTGAATACAATAAAGTAAGGGAGGGGGAACAGATATAATGGTTACCCCTTATATCAGTGGCTCCCCCTTCCCTTAGTGTTTTTACTTTGCAGAAGGTGGTCTCTGGTCAACAGAGTCCCCCCCACCACATCAGAGTTCCTGGCGTTCCCCTTTACATCAGAGTCTGCAGGATTCCCCCTTACAGTGCAAGGGAACTCAGACGTAAAGGGGAATGCTGCAGAGCATAATCTAAGAAGGAAATCTGATGTAAGGGGTGCTCTGGTCACCAGAGACCATCTTATATCAGTCCACTGCATTCCCCTTTACATCACAGTTCACACTTACATCAGGGTCTGCAGCATTGCCCTTTACCTCAGCGTTCCCCTGTACATAAGGGTTCACAGAATTCCCCATTGCACTGTAAGATTAAAGGGAATGAAGGCCCAGATACATGTCCAGGGTACACAGAGGATACACAGGTTAGATTAGAAGAGGTGGAGGCCCGGAGACATGTCCAAGGTACACAGAGGATACATGGGTTAGATTAGAAGGGATGGAAGCATAGAGACCTGTCCAGGGTACACAGGTTAGATTAGAAGAGCTCAAACGGCCTCAGGTTTGGTGGCTCTGGTTTTATCCTATAGTCCCCTCTCCGCAGTCCACACACGTCTGATTCCTCTCGTAATCCCCATTCCGATGGCGCCTTCACTCTTGATTCCTCTCCAGACACCCTCTCGGACTGCAGACCTGCACAAGTGTAAGAAACCTCTATACACATCCAAATCTAGATAACCTTTGACCTGGATGCTCCAATGTCAAAGAAGGACAGCAAGAGGTGCTTGGACCTCTGCAAATACTCTGGGAGCAGAGAATAGGCTAAGAATCAGTACAAATTGTAAATGATGGTGTAAAAAGAGTTGATGAGGTGGATATATGGAATACAGAGATAGGGCATCTTTGATATATGTGAGGATGCCAGGTATTCTCCTGGTCTCCCAGGCAATAACCGACCTTGCTGATTGTACATGAAATTTGTGAATCTGAACACCGAGGAATGACAGATTTTAGGTCCAGAACAGTACAAATAACTGAGTTGGGCTTTGGTACCGTGAGGAGGTTTAAATAGAATAGACTGCCCTTAGGCTGATTTTAGAAAAGCAGTGAGGGTGGAGTTTTGAACTATTTTGTACCCCATTTGAATCCACTGATTGAACCCACAGGTCTCGAATGTCTGTGACCCAGACTGAAGCATGCTCCCCCACCCTAGGAGTGAGGGCACCCCTTCTTTGGAACAAGAGCTTTGGGGGAATATCTGGTAGGCACTTCTATTTTGAAGTCGAAGCCTGGGTCCCTAGTCAAGTTTAACAGACAGAAATAGCAGCAATAGCTGGTTGTAGAGCTGGGCCTACAAGTGCAGAGACCAAGAGTGTCTCAAACTTCCCATCTGCAGCATCTCTGACAAAAAGGAGGTTTTCAATTAGTAGAGAGAGGTTTAAAACTGAGACCGCAGATCAACTACCAGAACAGACCACTTTTTCCATTGGATAGAGCTTAGAAATTATTTCCAGGAATGATAATCTTTCCTATATTAACAAAAGTGTGATATATTGGCCATTCTATTTTAACAGGCCTTTGAACCCAAAGGGACATGGCAAGATGGAGATTCAAGTGTGCCAAAGCTGAGGCTTTAGCACAAAGCAGAAGTAATCAACATACAGTTTTGCTCAAAAGTTTGCCTACCCTGGCAGAAATTGTGAAATTTTGGCGTTAATGTTGAAAATATCATGCCAAAAAACTGGATAGGATAGTGATCATATGAAGTAATTATAACAAAGTTGTTTGACTCATTTTTTGAACCATAAAATCACCTAAATCTTTATTTCTCCTGAGGTTAAAACAGAGCTCCATCTGAAAAAAAAATTAAGTCAGCAACTACAAATACTGTAGCTGCTGACTTTTAATATGACACTTACCTGTCCAGGGATCCCATGATGTCAGCACCCCAAGCCGATTCCGTCCATCGACTTACGGTGCAGGCATTGCAAGTAAGGGAAACTGGCAGTGAAGCCCTCAGGCTTTACAGCCAGTTTCCTATTGGGCATGCTTGAGTCACGCAGTGCTTTCTGAATGATTCCCATCGTCTTTTGTTACACACACACACAGCTCCCAGAAGGCAGCGGGGTGGGGGAGGAGGAGCTGGATATGTCGTAGATCACCGTGCAGCGATCCTACTTAGAAGTGGGAGCTGGCACCGGTCAAAACCCCCAAAAAAGTGCCAAATGTGGCAGTGAATTTCTGCCAGGGTATGCAAACTCTTGAGCACAACTTGCATTACAGATCCAGGTAGACAAGGCAAAGCTGCAGAAAGAATCTGGAACACACAACCCCAAATGTTCATGGAACAGGAGTTACAGAAAAATCTGCCTTTGTCATTTAGACCGCATGCTTGAAATCTAGCAAGAATCTGATGCAAAGACTGGTGTTACAATCAGGTCCTGCTCCAGAAAAAAAATGAAAGCAGCGTCACCATGAGGTTAAATGTTGGATGGGCCTTCGACAGAGTGAATGTTTGCGCCTTTTTATTTGGTTCCTACCATAGCTATGGGTAAATGTAATCCAGTGGGTTACTTCTGGAGTAGGGTAAAGTGTTAAAAATAATAAATGAAACCACGCGCTCTCTATACATCTAATAAGGTGCAATGTGTACGAGTGGCCACTTGAGGTCACTAGTGAGCAAACAAATGTTGACAGTGCATAATAAATTTCAATATGTATGAATGACCACTGAGGATCACTGATGAGCTACAATACATTAGTGTCACAAATTCATACAAAAATTAATGTAGAAAAAAAGTGCACGTGCAAATAAATCACTAGAGGAATTAAAAAAATTGTCCAAAGTGCAAATTATTCCATATGTGCAAAGTCCAAAGTGTTCATAAGGACGTTTGTGCAATCAATCGCATGTATCCAGGCAGATAAAGGGGTGACTAATTGCTCCTCCACCAACCCCTGTCACACACCCTACTCACCAGAAAGGAATGACCCCCATTACAGATGTCATATGCGCATGAAAAATGAAATTATTCCAATGGCTCTCAACAGGAACAACTTCCACAGGATTTGGATAAAATCACCATATCTCCTTGCAGCAATATAATGGTGGATGAAAGAAAAGGGTAGCTCCCATAGTGAAGTACCATAACAAAAAGCATTACAAATCAAACACTTTGAATCAGGAAGCAGGGGACGCCAACTGCGCTCCACTGAAGGCGGAAGTGACATATCACGCTACGACCACACCCAGAGCATTTTGTCAGCACGCTTTGACGTCATGTGACCCTTGATGACATCAGAGCATGCCAACGAAACTCGTTAGCTGTGGTCATAGCGCGATACGTCACTTCCGCCTTCAGTGGAACACAGTTGGCTTCCCCGGCTTCCCGATTCACAGCATTTGATTTAATGCTTTTTGTTATGGAACTTTTAAACTAAATATTCGTACGGACTTCACTATGGGAGCTTCCCTTTTCTTCCTTCCACCATTATATGGCTGCACGGAAATAGTGATTTTATCCAAATCCTGTGGAAGTTGTTCTTGTTGAAAGCCTTTGGAATGATTTCATGTTTCATGCGCATAGGACTTCTGTAATGGGGGTCATTCCTTTCTGGTGAGTAGGATGTAAACAGGACAGGTGTTGGTGGAGGAGCAATTACAGTCACCCCTATAACTGCCTGGATACATGCGATTGATTGCACAAACGTCCTTATGAACACTGGATTTTGCACATATAGAAAAATTTGCACTTTGCTTGGACAAATTGTTTTAAATTTTTCTAGTGATTTATTTGCACATGCATTTTTTTCTAAATTCATTATTATACAATTTTATATGAATTTGTGACACTTATATACTGTAACTCATCAGTGATCCTCAGTGATAATTCATACATATTGCAATTTATTATGCACTGTCAACATTTGTTTGCTCACTAGTGACCTCAAGTGGCCACTCATACGCATTGCACTTTATTAACCCCTTCAGATCCGCGCTATTGCCGAAGTACTGCTCCAGCGCGGAACTGAATATCCGGGATGACGTCCATGGACGTCATCCCCTTAGCTCGCCCGCGTTCGCGCTGCCCAGAATTTCGGTGATCGCTATGTCCCTTGGACACAGCCAATCACAGATCATGGTAAATGGCTAATAACATCGGCCATTTACCACGTGATCGGCGGGTCCAATGAGAGATGATCTCAAATGTAAACATATGAGATCATCTCGTGTTGCCTTCCTTCTCTCCTCACACAGACACTGCTGTGTGAGGAGATTGAGCGATCCGTGCTGTTGTGAGTTATCAAAACACACCATTTTCACTACTGTGCCCATCATAGTGCCACCTGTCAGTGCCACATAGCATCAGTACCATGTGTCATAATAAAGTGCCACCTGACCTGTCATCAGTGCCACATATCAGTTCCACTGGACCTGTCATCAGTGCCACATATCAGTTCCACCTAACCTGTCACCAGTGCCACCTGACCTGTCATCAGTGCGACGTGTCCGTGCCACCGGACCTGTCATCAGTGCCACATATCAGTTCCACCTAACCTGTCACCAGTGCCACATGATCTGTCATCAGTGCCACTTGACCTGTCATCAGTGCCACATATCAGTTTCAGCTAACCTGTCACCAGTGCCACATATTGCCACATGACCTGTCATCAGTGCCACGTATCAGTTCCACCTAACCTGTCACCAGAGCCACATATCAGTGCTACCTGATCTGTCATCAGACCTGTTGTCAGTGCCACCTGACCTGTCATCAGTGCCACATATAAGTTCCACCTAACCTGTCACCAGTGCCACCTGATCTGTAATCAGTGTCACTTGACATCAGTCCCATCACCTCATTAGTGCCATACATGTCATCAGTGCCAATTAGTGCTGCAACAATGGCAAAAATCTTTTTCTGTTGAGGAGGCCTACAATATTCTTGTCTGAGCCTGAGGCTATGACCTATAATCCGGTCTCAAGTAGCAAATCAGAGCTGGACTCCGCCCGCCATTGGTGAGGAGGCAATACCATCCACCAGCACCGCTTTGCCATCCACCAGCACCGCTGTGCTATCCACCAGCACCCCAGGGCCATCCACCAGCACCGCTGTACCTCAGCCCCAAAGGGTTAGGTCCCATGCTGGCCTTCCCTACTCACTCCAGCACCCCTTATGGCTTCCTCCAAATTCAGGAGAAGGTAGGATTCCTCCTTTCACTGCCAGCCAGGAGTCCAGGTGGACACGGAAAATTTTTCGCCAATTAATTTTTTTGATTTAGTTTTTATAGAGGACATGCTACGATCAATTGTGGCCCAGTGCAACCTACACTTGCAATCAGAAATATTCAACCCCCTCAACTTAATAGACAGTACAGTGATGTTGATGAAAATAAATGAAAAAAAAAACTTGTGAAATAAACAATATTTATGGATACATATTTGAGTTATTTTGTCAACAGAAGGCATCACATTCTTCAAAATGACCTGGTATTTCTGGGAATCCATGATGCCAGGTATACAATCAAGATTGCCAGTTCCTGCCGCAGAAAAACAGCCCTACATCATTATTGACCCACCTCCGTGCTTGACCGTGGGGATGGTATTCTTCTGGTCATAAGCCTGACCTTTTGCACCAGACATACTGCTGGTCAATATGTCCGAAAAGTTCCAGTTTGGTTTCATCAGTCCATAGAACTGTCTCCCAGAACTCTGTAGTTTTGTCCAAATTCCTCCTGGCATATTCTAGTCGACTCCTGATGTTCCTTGAGGTCAAGAGTGGAGTGCGTCTTGGGGTCCGGCCATGAAGTCCTTGATTATTCAGTGCACGTCTTATAGTTACCACTGAAGCACTTGTACCAGCCTTGATCATGTCATCCTGTAGCTGTCTTGCAGTCACACGGGGGTTTTTCTTAGCTGTCCTGACTAAGTTGCAAAGGGCCCTTGATGAAATTGTGAGAGTTTCAGCTCCACTTCAGGCCATAAAAACTGTCAGAAAGCTTCAGAAACAACAATATTATATAGGGGTTGAATAATTGTGACATGGCGATCTTAACAAAATATACTGTTACACACAAATACTACATCATACATTTTCTGTGTTGATTTTATGTATCACTAAGCTCAATAAGAAGCCATCCAAAGCAGAATCCTGCACTTTGAAAAGATTTTTTATTTATAAATCCTTAAAACTCTTTAGGGGTTGAATATTTCTGATTGCAAGTGTATATGCACACCAATTCATCCAGGCTAATCCAACCTCCTATTATGCCCGTCCCTATGAGTGGAGAGACGTAACGGTGGAAGAGTTCAAAACTTTTTTGGGCCTTGCATTCTACATTAACGACAATACCCAGTGCCCTCTGCAAAATACCCCAAATTATGACCGGCTTTATAAGAGTCGCCCAATTCTCAATTATTTTACAGAAATATTTCCCCAATTATTTACCCGGACCAGCATATATGCATTGACGAATTCCTGGTGAAATTTAGTGGAAGGCTGGGAATAAAACAATATATCCCCAGTAAAAGGGCCCGCTATGGGGTGAAAGTCTACAAATTGTGCAACTGAATCATGGGGTATGTTTACAGCTTCAAAGTCTACGAAGGGAAGGACTCCCAGCTGAATCCCCCTAATTGCCCAGGCTATATAGGTGCAAGCGGTAAAATCGTTTGGCAACTAATTTACCTGCTCCTAGACAAAGGCTACCACCTGTATGTCGATAATTTTTATACAAGTTTATCCGTTCTGGAACCTCTACAGAGTACACCAGCTTGTGGCACAGCCAGAAAAAAAAAATCGGATGGGCTTTCCTCAAAGACTCCTCAACATGAGGCTTAGAAAAGGAGAGATGGCGAGTCTGCAGAATGAGGAAATTCTGGCTGTGAAGTGGAGGGACAGAAGGGATGTATACTTGTTATTGTCTATACACAACAATTCATTTGTGGAGATCCCAGAAGAAATGACCCAATACAGAAGCCAACCTGTATCCACTATTACAATTTGTACATGGGAGGAGTTAACCTAAACAATCAAATGTTGGAACCCTATTTACCAGAAGAATGCACCACTGTTATAAAAAAGTTGCCCTCTATTTTTTTCATTTGGCCATATACAATACCTATGTCATATTGCAGGTCCATCGTAAACCCCAAACCCTTCCTTGGCTACCAGGAGGATATCATCATCACACTTCTACACCCCAACGGCCCACCAGAAAATATCAGATCCGATGTGTGTAGCAGACTTTCCGAGCGCCATTTCCCTGATAAAATACCTCCCAAACAGGCCAAAAATGCCAGAAAAGATGCCAGGTGTGCTCTAGTAGAGGAGTTAGAAGAGACACCACTTATCATTGTGCCCAGTGCCCTTCCCAACCAGGTCTATACATAGGTGACTGCTTCTGGCGTTATCACACCCTAGTCAATTATTAAGGATTCCTCAGTTACTTTTTGCAGTTTGCACCTCCTATGCCATTGCCTGCTCTGGAACTGACCCTGGCTTGTTATTCGACCATGCTTCTGCCTGATCTAGAATGGACCTTGGACTGTTTGACCACGTTTTTTGCCTGCCTCTTGGACTGATCTTGTACCCTGCAACTGGAGTAGTGGGATTCACAACACATGGGTCTCACATATGTGAGGGGCTCCAGAATGTTTTTTTTTCTGGAAGAAGAAAACATTGATTTTGTTTTCTCTCTCCCAGATTAGGGTCTGGAGACTCGGAAGCTTCAAAGAGATTGGGTGGGAGAAGACTCTACCCGTCCCCATTCTGTCCTGACCGAGGCCCTGCTTCTGCCTGCAGGACTTATTGCCATCATGCCTCTGCCTGCTGCATGAACTGACCACATCTCTGCTGCTACCTGGACTATGGACCATGTTTCTGCCTGCTACTAGGACCAATATTATGGCACTGTTGACAATATCTCTGTCTGCGCTGACCTTGGACTGTATATGGACAAAATCCTTACCTGCTGCCTGTACTGACTATGGGCAGTATTCATGCCTGTTACCTGGACAATTGTGTTCACTGTCCTACTACCAGGACCAATATTTTGGCACTGTTGACACTATCTCTGCCTGCACTGACCGTGGGCTGTATATAGACAGTATTCCTGCCTGTTGCCTTGGACAATTGCATTCACTGTCCTACTACCAGGACCAATATTTTGGCACTGTTGACAATATCTCTGCCTGCACTGACCCTGGACTGTATGTGGACAATATCCCTGCCTGTGCTATGGACAGTTTTCCTGCCAGCTGCCTGGACAATTGCATTCGCTGTCGGTTGCCTGGACAATTGTGTTCGCTGTAGCTGACCAAGTCCCTGCCTGCTGCCTGGACCAGTGCGATCCTCCTGTGGACAGCTGCAATACTAAAACCACAGGTAATCTTTTGTTTACCCTTTATTCAGCAGAATGTATTTTGGGGTGTAATTCTTGGTATTTGTAATGCTATGTGTGCTTAGAACACCTGACGGTCTTCCTTGCATGTTGGGCCTCTGTATGTAGCCAGGCTGTGTAAAAGTCTCACACATGTGGTATCGCCATACTCAGGAGTAGCAGAATGTGTTTTGGGGTGTCATTTTTGCTATGTACATGCTATCTGTTGGAAATACCTTATAAATGGACAACTGTGTAAAAAGAAATGCATTTTCATTTTTTTCCCACATTTTCCAAAAACTTCTGGAAAAAAATGAACCGTTCAAGACTCATTATGCCTCAGATTATACATTGGGGTTAGCTTTCCAAAATGGGGTCATTTTGTGGGCGTTTTCATTGTCCTGGTGCTCCAGGGCCTTCAGAATTGTAATAGGTGGTCGAGAAATGAGATGTGCAATTTATGCTTCTAAAATGCCTGAAGGTGCTAGTTCAATGTTGGGCCTCTGTATGTGGCCAGGCTGTGTAAAAGTCCATATGTGGTGTCACCATACTCAGGAGTAGTAGTAGAATGTGTTTTGGGGTGAGAAATAACCTGTTACAATGACAATATTGTTGAAAAAAAATCTTCATTTTGCAAAGTATTGTGGGAAAAAATGACAACTTCATAAAACTCACTATGCCACTTACTAGATACCTTGGAATGTCTACTTTCCAAAAAGGGGTCATTTGGGGGGTATTTGTACTTTGCTGGCTTGTTAGGGTCTCAAGAAATGATAGGCCGTCAGTACATCAGGTGTGATCAATTTTCAGTGATTTGCACCATAGGTTGTAGACTTTCTAACTTTCACACAGACCAAATAATATACACTAATTTGGGTTATTTTTACCAGAGATATGTAACATTATACATTTTGGCCAAAATTTATGAAGATAAATTACCAATTTGCTAAATTTTATAACAAAGAAAAATTGTTTTTTTTCAAAATTTTCAGTCTTTTTTTAATTATAGCACAAAAAATAAAAACTCAGCGGTGATTAAATACCACCAAAAGAAAGCTCTATTTGTGTGAAAAAAAGGATGCAAATTTCATATGGGTACAATGATGCATGACTGAGTAATTGTCATTCAAAGTGTGAGCACACTGAAAGCTGAAAAGTGGTCTGGGCAGGAGGGGGGTTTAAGTGCCCAGTAAGCAAGTGGTTAAATGTATAGAGCGCGTGGTTTAATTTATTTTTTATCACTAATAGGACAGTGTGCCTTATACAATGAGCAGCTCTAAGATTTATTGACAGCCAGTCCATTTGTGCAGGTAGAGGAACTTTTTTTGGTTCTCTTGGTTTTTCTCATAGGGTAAAGTGTGTCTAGAAAAAAATGCAGCAACTCAGATGCAGAGTGTTCTATGATAAAGTCCTAACGAAAGGGCAGGAGAAACTACCCAAGTTTCTTTTAAAGGGCTCTAGATGTCAGTGGTGGAAGTATGTGATCATTAAGGTAATGCAACACCTGGTCATCCATCTGAGACTAAGCTCGGAGTTAGCGCCAAATTTGAAAGTTTACACTGTAAAGTGAATACATTCTAAACACAACCTTGATTTTAACAGCAACAGTCAGATACAAAGTGACCCATCTTATCTGTCCATGACACTGGTAACCATTAGTAAGGCTCAGGCCTCACTCATTATGGTGGGCATACCCCCGAAGGGGTCTGGGTTTCACAGGAATAGACCACAGCCCCGAACCTATATAATAACCTGCGGCTAACTACACATTACACAAAATGCTAAGGTGAGCACCCATACAGGATCTAGTGCCTAAAGAAGCATTACATGCTGTCCTCATGGTGTGGGGTCCAGGTATTGCGCCCAGGGCTTTTGTTTTTTCAAATAGAAAAAAGTTTTTATCTCCAAAGCAAATAGTCAATATTACATAAAATAATAAAAATAAAAATAAAGTAGAATTTAACTTTAAGGCAGAGTGGTGAGTGTATGGGCAATTATAATACCTTGTATGCATTATATTTTGCCTGCGCTAATAAGCGCACTTTTCAGCTCTTTTGCATAATGCATTTGAGTGCACTCGTGTTGAAGCAGACACAGACGCAGATTGCTTTTCTCACATCGCAGCTCGCAGGGATTGTCCTGCTGAACTCTGCTTTCAGCCTTTATTTATACTCCTCAAACAGGGATAACAAAAGGGACCTGATGGCTTCACAATCAGCCATTCAGCCTCCACAGGCACAGTCACATGACATGAGCTCAATACAAAACCACCAATCAATGACACACTTGTTTATATTCAAACTATACAATAGGAGAGGCATGCATGCATGGGGGGGTTGGCTGGCCTGTATGAGAAATAGCGGTCTACAGATGACAATGAAAGCCATGTGCTATCTCACAGAGGCCATGCAACAAAACACCACACATGTAAAACCTGCCATTACAACGAAACGCTATCAAATACAGCTCTATGAACTATATTCCATAGCGATTATGCTACTGTTCCATTAAAGGGTAAATTACAACACAAAGGAATATAGCTGTAGATCTCTGCCACATTGATCAGATGCCACAGAAAGCCTACAGATCATTATCCTTACATAAAAGGCAATACTAATTCCATAACGCAAGTAAACCGCCGCCAAGCAGATCGATCTGTACAGAATACAGGGGCCCCCTGATTGACGGTAATATACCCGCACCACAGAACGGGCATTGCACCTCAAAGATCCGGACCGGCAGGGATGATTGAGCGGGTAGCGTGTAATTATCAAATAATGGAAGGTTTCCATTGCAAATGGCCTTTCCTCAATATCGGTTAAAGCCATATTCGCTGTACACAGAGAATATCGTTAAACTGACACTGGGAGACACTGTGACAATACATAATAAACACATCCTAAATTTCTACAACAGTTCCTCCTCTTGTCATATGCTCCCATGTGTCCCTCGATGAATCTTGTCATCTTCTAAACACGAACACCAGTCCAATCAAAAAAGAAAAAAAATGAAACATTCAGTCCATCCATTGAACAAAAGAAAAGCATGGTTGACACGTATTCTTCGGGAGGGATGACTCAGAGGGAAAGCATGATGTGGGGGTTATAGCGATCGCTGGAATCCTCAGCATCTGGTACATGGGCTGGACTTCAGGGGACCTCTTGTCTTGGCTAGGAAGATGTGGTCATCTGCTCGGG
>BLSH010230184.1:183198-202590 GCA_018402905.1 Glandirana rugosa
GTACAAAATAGAAACCAAAGCGTATATCGACAATACAAAAATATTGAAAAAGTCAAAATACATCCGTAAATACAAATTCGTCGAAAAAGTACCCCAAAAACAACATACTGGTAACTAAAAGTTACTATCTGATGTCACACCTCATATTGACTAGGTAAGAACATAACCTAAGTCAAAACAAAGTTTAGTCCAAACAAAACCTGATTAAACACCAATTACAATATCCCTATCACAAAAGATACCATCAAACACAAGGTCCATTTCTGTAATATGGAAAGTCACACATTAGTCATTGACCGTAGAGGTAAAGAAATCAGATTGTAGTCCTTTATCTGCCACGGAAGTACAATTAAATCCTCACTATACAAACCTTGGCTTCAGTCTATTTCCTGATGTTAGACTAAAGAAATGGAGATGCCAGTTACTGATTACACACTGAAAGGTATAATGTCTTTACCTGGAACACAAACTACCATAGAAAACACTATCCCTATAACATTAACCACAAATTAGTCCAAAACAAACCTGATTTGAAACAAAACTGAATCCAATACAAGAATGGATCAGTTATACTCCACACTGTAGTCTATCATTGAAAATCAATGGTCATACAACAAAAACCCCATGAAAAAGCTGCTTAAACATAAATGCCTATATAAAACTGAAAAAGTTATAAAAACATAACAGCTATATGCGAAACCAAAGATAAAACATGAAAACAGATGAATTGTATAGACGCTAAATCTGAACAAGTCAAAACTGGCTAAAACCGATGCAAAAATCCTATAAAAACATCACATAATGATTCTTATAAAAAGTTACGTTTCCAAACAAAAGTGTAAAAAACAGTTGAGCATGAAAAAACAAAAACGATGATGCAACGGAATTCAATATGGCATCTCAGCCATGTGGCTCCTTTGTCACTACTCCAAGATGGCTGCCACACCATGTGGATATCAATCCCCACAACACAAAATGGCAGTAAGTGAAGCAACATTACAACCCCATGGCCCTCTTTACCCGAAGAAAATGACGCCAAACACATGATGGAAAAAAAACGACCGCACTGAGAACAACCAATAAAAACGCATAACACAGAATTTATCAACCAGATTTGCCAAAACCGGGACAGCCATGTGCTACTCAAACTTCAGCGTCTAAAATAACCAACGGTTTCATTAACAAATGAGTTGTACTCTAAACACACAGAACCAGAGCTGAATTACAGTGTAAAAGGCACGAAAACTCTTTACGATTACAATACTGAGTCTAAACTAAATTTTGCCGCCAAAAAATCAAAAAGGCGCAATTCGTCACAAAAAGACCTCTATACACTGTAATGTTAACTTGGTTTCACACTTAAACCTGAATAGCTGTCTAACAACAGATGTCTCTACCAAAAACTGAATTACAGCTGGGACTACGCAAAACAGCATTACAACAAAAATAATTCTACTGGAAATGGAATTCAGTACAAAAACAAACTATTTTCACTTGAGACTGAAATATTGCACAAAACCAAAGCAATTAAAACCAGAAACTGAAATTCCTGCAGACAATTACTTAACTCCACAAAATGCTGAAATTTGGTTTAAAAGCAAGTTCAGCAGAAACAAAATTGAAATTGTAACAGTTTTACAACAAAATGGTGGTAACTTTACGCTTTTCCCGCCAAAAGCAGCCCAAACTGAAAACTCTCCCTTTACAGACTGACAATACAATCTGAGACTCCAAATGAATTACCGCCAAAATTACAACATAACACACACAATGCTGATACCGATCACACATTCAAAGCATATTCATAATTATACATACCAATCACACATTCAAAGCATACAGTTACTCATAACACACACTTTAGGTATATTGTTTAGGACCTATAGAGGACAAGTATAGGTTTTCTTCCTAAACAATAGACCTAACCCCTAGACCCCTGCCATTATGCAAAAAAGAGGAAAAACAGGTTCTTTTAGCAAAGCTGAATTTACCTGACACAGTGGACAGAGAAAGAAACATCCTGGATTCAGAACAGCAAAAGATTTCAAAAATTAAAATAAAATTGGTTTTACCAATAGTCGGCTGTTTGTGACCAGACCGCTTCCTCCCTTCTGTCCGCTGTGATGGAAATTTCTGTAAGCTCCAAAAAATATCTGGCCCGCCATCTGTAAGGGCAATTATAATACCATGTATGCATTATATTTTGCCTGCGCTAATAAGCTCACTTTTCAGCTCTTTTGCATAATGCATTTGAGTGACTCGTGTTGAAACAGACACAGACGCAGATTGCTTTTCTCACATCACAGCTCACAGGGATTGTCCTGCTGAACTCTGCTTTCAGCCTTTATTTATACTCCTCAAACAGGGATAACAAAAGGGACCTGATGGCTTCACAATCAGCCAATCAGCCTCCAAGGCACAGTCACATGACATGAGCTCAATACAAAACCACCAATCAATGATACACTTGTTTATATTCAAACTATACAATAGGAGAGGCATGCATGCATGGGGGGGTTGGCTGGCCTGTATGAGAAATAGCTGTCTACAGATGACAATGAAAGCCATGTGCTATCTCACAGAGGCCATACAACAAAACACCACACATGTAAAACCTGCCATTACAACGAAACACTATCAAATACAGCTCTATGAACTATACTCCATAGCGATTATGCTACTGTTCCATTAAAGGGTAAATTACAACACAAAGGAATATAGCTGTAGATCTCTGCCACATTGATCAGATGCCACAGAAAGCCTACAGATCATTATCCTTACATAAAAGGCAATACTATTTCCATAACGCAAGTAAACCGCCGCCAAGCAGATCGATCTGTACAGAATACAGGGGCCCCCTGATTGACGGGCCACAGAACGGGCATTGCACCTCAAAGATCCGGACCGGCGTTTGCTCCAGTGCTTAACCGCTCAGGGTGCCTGCCGGCCGGGATGATTGAGCGGGTAGCGTGTAATTATCAAATAATGGAAGGTTTCCATTGCAAATGGCCTTTCCTCAATATCAGTTAAAGCCATATTCGCTGTACACAGAGACTATCGTTAAACCGACACTGGGAGACACTGTGACAATACATAATAAACACATCCTAAATTTCTACAACAGTGAGGTTAGAGCAATAGGCAAGTTACAGCTCATTTCAGATATATCATTTTAGAGTACATTATATATCCAGCAAAGCCATATTTCTCCTCAGGTCCAGGTTCCAATTTGGCTCAATGGCAAAATAAACAATACATGTTGTCCTAAGGTGTGGGGAGGGGGTGGAGAGAGCAGAGGGGTGGGGAAGGGAAAGACACAGCAGCATCACCTAGCTTCGCTTGTTGTAGCTATTGGAATCCAAAATCATCAGAACTTTAGGTCTTAACCCAAGCTCCTCATATCTTCTCAAATTTCTTAGGACATTTCCAACTCCTATATGCAAGCTTATAGAGCGGTAGTATTGTGTCAATCATGGTTCTCCATTGTGTGACCGTAGGGGGTTCGGTTTGCTTCCATTTGGTCAGGACAGTTTTCCTGGCGTAGAACGCAGCATAGAATATAAGCAGTTGTTTGTGGGTATTAGGTGTAACAGTATTGCATATGCCTAATAGGACAGCAGGGTCCATGGCCACATCCAGGTCTCCCACTGAATTGACCGTGGTTACTACCCATGTCCAGAACTGTTGAATGAAGGGGCAGGACTACATCACATGAAAGAAGGTACTAATTTCAAGATCACATTTAGGGCTTCTTTCAGACTGAGTAGGGTAGATCTATACAACCTCTGAGGGGTGTAGTATGCTCTGTGTAGGAATTTAAGTTGGATGCATCCATCCCTAGCCAATATTATTAATGGAAGAAATTGTTGGATCCCCTCCTCCCAATATTCAGCAGATAAGGTAGGTATATCATCCTTCCAGGTGCGAAATAGTCGGTTCCCTCGACCTGTATTCCTATTAGATATTCTAGGGTACAGGGAAAAAGAACACATGAGATTGGACATTCACCCTGCTAGGAAATTGCGACTGCACAGCATGGAGTAGCTGGAGCTATCTAAAGAACATCCACAAAGGGAGTTTGAAATTGTTCTTTAAACTATCAAAGGGAAGTATTCTACCCTCTGGCATAATCTGCTGTATTATTTTAATTTCATATCTGGCCCAGAGGTCAGGGTCTGGGATAGACTGAAGGTGCGGCAACCTAGGGTTTCCCCAAAGAGGGGTATATGGAGAAACCACAAAAGCGTCGCTGATCACTGCAGTCATCTGCCCCCACATCTGAGCGGTTGAGCTCATCGGGACTGTTATGCCGGGATGAGCTCTTGGGCCCCTAAACACCAAATTGCTCAGGGCAGAGTATGATCCCAAAATGGCCACCTCCAAGTTCACTGTGGGATTCGCCTGTGATTGAGTAAGACACCAGCAGACTGTCACCAGCACCGCAGCTCCATAGTACTGTTTGAAACATGAGAGTGCCAGCCTCCCTAGAGACAAGGGCATCTGTAATGTAGCTTTGGCCACCCTAGGAACGGACTATGCCCAGCTAAAATTAGCTACTATTTGGTCTATTTTAGTAAAGGACCTCGGGATTGGAACTGGGGTGTTGCGAAACAAAGAGAAACTTGTGGAGGAATGTCATTTTGATAAGGTTAATTCACCCACCCTGTAAGAGTGGTAGAGACTTACATGCCTGACATCTAAGTGTAAGTTGTTGAAGGATTGGATAGACATTATCAGATAACTTGAGAGATCTCTCCAGACCTCTATTCATAAATATCAAAACATGGATACCAAGGTCACAGGGGCCAGGACCATAGGGGTAGAGACTGGATTGTTTTGCCTAGTTTATTCATATTCCTGAGAAATATCCAAACAGATCTATAGTTTCCATGGCTTTTACCAACGCATCAGACGCGCCAGTGAAGTACAGGAGGGTGTCATCTGCGTAAAGAGAAAGCTTTTCAGTCAATGGGCCCATGGTAGTCCCCCAATCACACTCGAAGATCTAATAAGGATTGCCAGAGGCTCTATTGCAAGCACAAAAAGTCCAGGGCATAAAGGGCAGTCTTGTCTAGTCCCTCTTCTCAAAAAGAATGAGGGCAATAGGATCCCATTGGTTGACTCTGGCCCTAGGCTCCCTGTACAACAATTTTATCCAGGAAGTAAAGATGGGACTGAAACTAAACCTCTCAAGTATCTGCCATAAGAACTTCTACTCCACAGTCGAAAGCCTTCTCGGCGTTGAGAGAGGCCACAACTCCCCCAGACCGTTTTTTGCAGCGTGTGAGGAGATGGTGAACAGCTGACGGAAATTAGTGTCAGTGCCCTTGGCCGGAAAAAAAGCCTAATTGATCTCCATAGATCAAGGACAGGATAATGGAGTTGAGGCAGTTTGCTGGTATTTTAGTGAATATCTTGGCGTCTACATTAAAGTGGATGTAAACCCTCCATATACCAAGTGACGTGAACAGCCTCAGATGATGCACAGAGATGACACAAACTTCCCTATATAAGTCGTACATGTATATCTTTGGTTTTCAATTTGATAAACTTTAAAAATGCATTGTTAGATTTTCCACTTCCTCATTCCTATCTAGGAGTGGATAGCTAGACGGTGTGAGAGATTATGAGAAAGCTGATTGGAGGAAAGGCACACACCCCCTTCCCCACACATGCAGAGCCGTGTCTGCGTTTTGTTAAGCAGTGTGCCAATCCTCTTTTTAGCATCCTCCTTCGACTCTAAATTATCTGAATTCTCTGTACAGATTAACAGAACGAGTGAGAATTTACCAGGCTGATAACAGAGCTACTGAGGAAGAGACAGCTACGGGACATAGCTATTTGAAGAGAGATAAAATACTACAGATATGCCCAGCCAAAGTTTCATGACTCGGGTTTACATCCACTTTAAATTGTGAGATCGGGCGATAAGATGCACACAACTCAGCATCCTTGCCAGGCTTAAGCACCACCACAATCATTGCCTCCGACATGGAGGAGGGAAGACCGTTCCCCTCCAACACCGTCAGTAACAGTTCATGGTAATGGGGGGATAAGAAGCTCATCGTTAGTCTTATAGAAGTCTACCGGTAGGCCGCTCGGGCAAGGAGTTTTAGCGTATTGAAACAAATTTACAGCTGTCTGTACCTCTTTTACCGTTATCGGGGTCTCCAGTCAGCTACGTGCTGAGGTAGCCAGCAATGGGAACTCTAATAGGTCCAGAAAGATACCCAAGTCATCTGCAGTATAGTTAGCCTTAGTCATAGAGGCCTTCATAATAATCTGCAAATTGGGCATTGATTCTTAAGAGATCTGACTGACGATTACCATCTGCATCTCTAATATTGGCAATATGCGATGTGGTGAAACGTTCCCTAGCCAAACATGCCAACAGTCTACCTGTCCTTTCTCCTTGTTTGAACATTTTTTTGAAATTGGGACAACAATTACGACAGGATTTGGGCTACATCAGTGCTATTTCTTTGTACATTTGCATAGTCCTATACATCTCTTCGTTCCTGCTAGTCACATACTAGGATTCTAGGGCCTGTGAACCCCATGCTCTGCCTCCTCAATCAGTGAAGCTTCCTTTCGGCCCTTGCCCATCACTGCCTGGTATTGACATAAGTTTTAAATGCATCCCAATCGGAAATCAGAGAGGCAATGCCTCTGCTGTTGTGTACCCAATAATCACCCAGCTCTCCTGCCATCTCAGGGGCCACTCGTTCAGCCGCTATCCAAAAACTAGACCGCCTCCAGAGGGAAAAATTTGGGGTGAACCAGTCCTGTTTCAGTAATAGTGGAGCGTGATCCGATATCCCCCAGGGTGGTATATCAATGTCCTGAGTGTGGGAGAGCAAAGGATTACTGACATATTAAACATCAAAACAGACATCAGCCCATCGGGATAGAGGAGAATCAGTAGCAGGGTCAGGACTAAATTTGCTAAACTAAGATTTGGGGACATATTAAAATCCCTGGCCAATAGAAAATTTGCTGTAGTGTAGGATATAGGACCAACAAAGGTGTGATTTTTGTAAAACAGTAAGGGAGGCTGGAGGGGGGATATACTCTCCTGTGATAATCAGTTTTAAACTATCACAAATAATGTTAACAACATACATTCCCTCTGAGACAAGGTGGAGATCCAGGAGATTAAATTGCAGGGATCTATGGATTAATAAACTAACTCCTCTGGAGTAGGACGAATAGGTTAAATATGTGCCTACCCAGGGCTTTTTAAGAGCCAGCACCCTACTGCCCACTAAATAAGTTTCTTGCAGTATGCAGATCTGGGGACAATGCTTTTTTTTTTTATAAAGTCAAACATTCAGGAAAGTTTAAACTTGAGTTCAGGCAGTGAACATTCCAAGATAGTATTATAAGGGGAGCCATCATTGGTTATGGGGTAAGATATACAATCTCTGTATCTGCACCAGTGACGTCTGTAGAGAGAGCAACATTGTGTTAAACATATACAGTGCCAGACTTAGACAGGAGTAGTTAGACCTCCAGCACCACCTAGTGGACAAAATATATAACCATGTGCTTCGTGACAAAAAAAGAAAAAAAAAAAAAAGAAACCACAACCAATACGTGTTAAAATATCTCAATGGATTCCCCTCCCCCCACCGCACTACCACCAAAACCCGGGTATGCCTTCCGCCCCAAAACTGAAATGGCAACTGCCATTAGGGATTGTTAACAATGAAACACTGAAGTATCTCAGTCCATATACAGAAAGTCTGCCTGTAATAAAAAGTGAGTATTAACGGTCCCTGCAAATCTATAATTTCTCCTGGACGCATCCAGGGGAATAACGCTTAAACTTGTTACGAACCAGCGTTGATTACCGTAGGCTGCAAACTGCAGTGGTAGGACCCACAGCAACAGTTCCCTGGGCCCTGAAAGGCCACACCATCCAAAGAGTGGTAGCAGTAGGGACAGAAAGCCATGCTTAAAGGGGTGCCCCTGGAAGGAGCAACCAATCCAAGTAATGCCTCGGAAGGCTCCAAGCGTCCACAAGAGAAGGGGGAAGGTAACAGTACCCAAGAGACATGGAAGTCTGCAGGATGTAGTCTTGTCAGAGTAAATAGTAGTGTTAGATAAATCAATGCTACTGGATAGGTCCAGGGTAGGAGTAGCTCAAAACAGGAGAGACATGGAAGACCAAACCTTAAAATCGCCCTCGGGTAGCAGACATTCTATGTGCCCTCTCCATGACAAAAAAGGCAGAGAACTGAGCACGGGGGAGGAGAGTATGGAGTAGCTGCTCTGTGAAGGCCGTCAGAACCCTCTGGAAGGCCCACAATGTGGAGGTTGTTGCTCCAATTGCAATTCTCAGCAACTTCTGCCCTTGCCGTCAGAGTTTTCAGTTTGTTAGTGTGTGAAGGGTAGCAGTGTGATCATAGAGGACATCCTCGGACTCCCACATACGGCGCTCAGCCTCCGTCAGTCTAGCATGGAATATTAGACTGATATCTAATTGCACTGATTCGATCTTACCCATAAGGGTAGTCTGGCAAGTGATGATCGCCTGCATCAGTGCATTGAGATTAGCCTGCTCCAGCAGCGTGCGATTTGTATCCTATGTTTGTGTCACCATGTTGACTGCTTCAGCAGGAACGACTCCCGCCCCGCTGGTATGCATCGGCTTATTGGCAGAGCAACGGAAGACAGACGAGTTTCTGCCATGGGTCATACCAGTCCTGACAATAGCATCCACCATTTCTAGTACCGTATAGTCCACCATCTGCAGGGCAACGGATCAAAATTCAGCGTCTTGTACTGGAGCACTCTCAATGTCCGTCTGCTTCAGTGGCCATCTTGAACACGCCCCCAAGGTTTACCATGCTCGCACCAATTCAGATGTACTGCTTCTATTGTTGAATTGTAAGACAGTGAAAAGTTGATCATAAAGTTGAAGACTTTAATGGTAATATAATAAAAGTAGTTAGGCTAAGCATTATTTCTTCATAAGGGAGAAAAAGTCCAACACCTTTGGACACTAGCTAAAACACAGGACTTAGTAGGGTACACCCAGAGGGCATGTGCTCAAAAGCTTTTCCAGTGTCCAATCACCTGAAGAATGAGAGTATAACCCAGAGCCTATAAGTACTTCTGTATCTGACACTGTACGATTAAAGTGTTACTAAACCCACAACAGTAAAAATAGGATTTTTTGACTTACCGTAAAATCCATTTCTCTGAGTTCATTGACAGACACAGTGGTCCATTTCAATAGGGTTATATCGCCCCCTTCAGGAGTAGAACTAGGCAGAAAAAAAGACTTGACTATGCCTATGGGCAGTCCCAGGTGATATACACCCCCCCTCTGCTATAGGCCTTCGGTTTAGTAACACGCAGTATCAGAAGTACCAAAAAACACTGAAGAGGGGCGTGTGCTGTCTGTCAATGAACTCCGAGAAATGGGTTTTACGGTAAGTCAAAAAATCGTATTTTCTCTTTTGTTCATTGACAGACACAGCGATCCATTACAATAGGGACATCCCAAAGCAGTGCCAAAATCATGAGGGGTTGGATAACACCAAAATTCCAAGGCTAACACAAGCCAGCCAGGTAGCAGGAGCTCAACACAGAACAACTGGAGCCCAACCTGAACAATACACCTCATGAGGGGAGAACCCCTAAAGTAGCCTGCAAAAAACTTGCGGCCAAAAGAAAACACCAGCAGATGCAGCACATCCATGTCATTGAATGTTGCGAAAGGTTACCCAAACAACCAGGTGGCCGCCCAGCAAAACTGGCACGCCTGATGACGGAAGACCCAGAAGCACTAGCACATGACTAGAGTGTGCCGCAACAGGGAAGACGGGGGACCAACCCCTGACAGAACCGGCCTGAGTGATCAGTCTGATCGATTCCGAAATAGTCGCAGAGGAAGTAGACCCCCTGACTTGGCCAGTCCAAGAGCATAAACAGCGAGTCTGAACCTGATAAGAATCCATGGCTGCCAAATACACCCGAAAAATACCCAAACCACATCCATGGCATGTAAAACAAATGCCATAGATGTTGACCAGGGAAGGCAACACCAGGTGCTAATTCAAAGGGGAGTTAGAGAAAAAAGTCATGAGCAAGGGCAAAAAAAACTACCTCATTCTTGTGGGACACCGGAAGGTGTACGACAAGCGAATGCCACCAGTTCCAACAACATGCCAGCATAGGTGATAGCCCCCCCAAAAAAATCCACCTCCTTAAACTGAGTAAGTAGGGGAACACCCCGATATATTTAAAAGGAGGCCTCTGTAGGACCAAAGGCATCAAGGTCAGATCCCACAGCGGCAGAAGAGACCGCACCAGTGGAAACAGACTTCGAACCCCAACCAAAAGATATGCCCATGTAATACGAGACCAAGGGACGATACAGAAGACGACCGCCAAGGTTGACAGCTGGCCCTTAAAGGTACTCAAGGCCCATTTCTGTTCACCCCCCAGGGAGGGAGGTCGGAATCGGAGCCACCGCGAAGGAACGAGGGCAAATGCCCAACGACTCACACCGGGATATATATGCCTACCACGTTATATAGGTAAAAAAAAGACACAAATCCATCTAGTTTAACAAAAAAAAAAAAAAAAATAGAAAAATTATATATAACCATGCAATCCCATATACAATCCTTCACCCACAGTTGATCCAGACGAAGGCAAAAAACCCCAGCAAAGCATGATCCAAATTTGCTATAGTGGGGAAAAAAATTCCTTCCTGATCCCCAAGAGGCAATCGGATTCACCCTGGATCAACTTTACCTAAACATGTTAGTACCCAGTTATATTATTTACATTAAGGAAAGAATCCATGCCTTTTTTAAAACAATCGACCGTGCTGGCCAAAACCACCTCTGGAGGGAGTATATTCCACATTTTCACAGCTCTAACTGTTAAGAAACCTTTCCGTATTTGGAGATGAAATCTTTTTTCCTCTAGACGTAAAGAGTGCCCCCTTGTCCTTTGTGATGACCTTAAAGTAAATAACTCAACACCAAGTTCACTATATGGACCACTTATGTATTTGTACATGTTGACCATATCCCCTTAATCTCCTCTTTTCAAGAGAGAATAAATTCAGTTCCTCTAATCGTTCCTCATAACTGAACTCCTCCATGCCTCTTATTAGTTTGGTTGCCCTTCTCTACACTGTCTCCAGTTCCCCGATATCCTTTTTGAGAACTGGTGCCCAAAATTGAACTGCATATTCCAGATGGTCTTACTAATGATTTGTACAGGGGCAAAATGATGTCTATCTCTGGAGTCCATACCTCTCTTAATACAAGAAAGTATTTTGCTTGCTTTGGAAACCGCAGCTTGGCATTGCACGCCATTATTAAGCTTATATGATCTACCAAAACCCCCAGATCCTTATCCACTATGGATTCCCCCAGTTGTAATCCCCCTAGTATGTACGACGCATGCATATTCTTAGCCCCCAAATACATAACTTTACATTTATCAATATTAAATCTCATTTGCCACACAGTCGCCCAATTAGTGCATTGAGGTCTGCTTGTAAGTTGGAGATATCCAGTAAGGACGTTATTCCACTGCATAGCTTGGTGTCATCTGCAAACACTGAAATGGTACTTTTAATCCCAGACCCTAGATCATTTATAAATATATTGAAAAGTAAGGCTCCCAACACTGAACCTTTGGGTACACCACTGATAACCTTAGACCATTCAGAATAAGAATCATTAACCACTACTCTCTGAATTTGGCCTTTTAGCCAGTTTTCTATCCATTTACAAACTGATCTTTCCAAGCCTGTAGACTTTACCTTACACATTAGCTGTGTGTGGGGAACAGTGTCAAACGCTTTTGCAAAATCCAAGTATACCACGTCCACAGCCACACCTCTGTCCAAGGTTTAACTTACCTCCTCATAAAAAGAAATCAGGTTTGTTTGACAACTTCTGTCTTTCATGAATCCATGCTCTGTTGCTTAAAACATTTTTTCCAACAAGAACTCATCTATGTGGTCTATTATTAGACTTTCCAGTATCTTCCCAGCTATAGAAGTTAAACTAACAGGTCTATAGTTACTTGGTAAAGACTTTGATCCCTTTTTAAATATGGGCACTACATTAGCCCTACGCCAATCCAGTGGTACTATTCCAGTCATTAAGGAGTCTCTAAAAATTAGATACAATGGGTTTGAAATGACAGAGCTCAATTCCTTTAGGATCCGTGGATGGATGCCATCTGGTCCAGGTACTTTATCTACCTTTATTCTGTCTAAATACTTCTGGACCATTTCACTTTTGAGTTATTGTGGATCATTTGGGGCTGTGCAACTACCACCCCCATTGTGGACATGAGCTCCCCATGCTCCTTTGTATACACAGAGCTAAAGAATGTATCTTTTGCAATCTGTCGTTCGTTTTGAATTTTTGCGTCCTTGATTTCCTTTTTACATATTGTTATATTCTTTGTAACATTTAAAAGATGATAGTGTTCCTTCATGTTTATATTTTTTAAATGCTCTTTTCTTATCACTTAGAACTTTAACTTTGGCCCTGAGTTTTATTTTTTAGCTTTTTATTGCCCATGGGAATATGCTTTACAGTGAGTTTGCATACAGTTTTTTTTTTTTTTTTAAATTCGCATTCCTGTTCTGTGTTCATCAATGCCAATATTCCCTCCCAGTCCAAGTCCTGGAGAGCAGCCCTCATCTTTGTAAAATTTGCTCTCTTAAAATTAAGTGTTTTTATCTTTCTCGTTTATTTGTTGCTTGCAGCTTACATTAAATGAAATCATCTTATGGTCACTGTTACCCAGATGTTCTTTTATATGAATATTGGTAATAAGCTCTGCACGGTTTGAGATTACCAGGTCCAGCAAAGCGTCATTCCTAGTTGGGGCCTAAATAAACTGGACCAAAAAATTGTCCTGTAATAGGTTTATACATTTTGCCCTTCAACTGTCCCAGCAGTGCCATTACTCCAGTTAATTTCCGGGTAGTTAAAATACCCCATTATTATCACTGTCCCAGCCCTTTTCATCTGTGCAAGGAGTAGAGCTTCCACCTCCTCTAGTACAAACTCCAGTGATAACCTTTGTAGTGCGCGCACCCATATGCAGATCTACTCATAATGCTTCAGACTCATCACACTCTCCATCAACTAGGTCCTCACTCACACTTGCTTTGAGATCACTTCTCACATAGAGAGAGATACCCCCACCCTTCCATTTTACCCTGTCTTTCCGAAAGAGAGCATAGCCAAGAATATTAATAGCCCAGTCACGTGAAGATTGAAGCCAGAATTCAGCTATACCAATCAAATCATAGTTCTCATGCACCAAAGCTTCCAACTCACCTATTTTGCTTGGCAGACTCCTGGCATTGCTGAACACTTTAGTTCATTGTCACATTTTGCATATGTATGTTGCATATTTTTAATTTTAGTAGAAACAGTACCATTTCCAATGGGTGACTAACATGGGAACTTTCATATCTTTCATGGCCCTCCCCCATTCCACCCACCAATAGGGGCTGACTACTGTCTGACCTGTCTACCACATTATAATCTAATGCACCCTCCCCCCTCAATCCTAGTTTAAATACTCCTCCAGCCTTCCCATAAACCTCTCCCCCAGCACAACAGACCCCCTTCCATTTAGGCGCAAACCATCTTTAGCATATAGGTTGCACCCCAATGAAAAGTCAGCCCAGTGCTCTAAAAACCCAAAGCCCTCCTCCTTACACCAGGTCTTTAGCCATGCAATTAGGACTCTAGTCTCCCACTGCCATTCCTCTGTTGCACATGGCACAGGCAATATTTCAGAAAATATTGCCTTGGAGGTCCTTCCCTTCAACTTGCAACCTTATTCTTTAAATTGGTCCTTAGCGGTTGTCTACCCTGTGAAGAAAAAAACCTGCAAGACAATAGCATAATGAGCTAGTATGCACCGCCTACTAGCTCATTATGAATCACTCACCTTGAAACGAAGATCTGACTGGGCTGCTCGGCCCCCTCTGAGGGAGCAGACATCTTCCCTCGGATCTTGCATCCGGGTACGCGGCTCCGGTGCCCGTCTTTCCGGCAAGGCCTGGCGCATTTGCCGGGACATCACAGTGCATGCTCCGGGACATACACGGGAATATCTCTTAAGTCGTACAGGTTTAGGAGATATTCATGTAACCTACAGGTAAGCCTTATTATAGGCTTACCTGTAGGTAAAAATGCCCCTAACGGGTAGACAACCGCTTTAAGAAGCCTCCACCTTCCATATATTCTGTCATTGTTTCCAACATGGACCAAGACAGCTGGATCATGCCCAGCCCCTCCCAGTAAGTTATCAACACGGTCTCCACATGCCGAACCCTGGCACCAGGGAGACAGCAAAACATTCAGTTGAGGCAATCCTGGTGAAAAATTATTCTACGAGTCCTAATTATAGAATCCCCAATTACCAACTGTCTAAGCCTACCTGCACTACCCCTCCCAGGTGGGCTGCTCTTCTGGCTGTTAGGAGCAGACACATCTAGGGCTGCCACCTCAGTTTGCCACCCCCACATCTTCACTCAACTTGGCAAATCTGTTAGGGTGCTCAAACCCAGGGCTGGCCTTCCTTTTCTGTGAGCCTCTACCACTCCCTCCAACTGTATTAACCCATCTACCTACCTTATAATCCTGACTTACCCCTCCACCCTCCCCATTAACCCTACTATCCACCTGTTTAGTGAACAGAGGACCCCTTTCAAGGTTGACAGCCAGGGGAGGGCTAGGCCAGGGGGCATGGTGGCAATTGCCCCCCAGGCCACCCCAACTTATATTCGAAATGGCTGGTGGCCATTGCCCGTTGACAATATTTCCTTTTTGTGGAGGAAGTAGGGACCAGGGGCACAGCTAACTGCAAGCAGAGGGGGTCGCCCAAGGCCGGTCCTACCATGGATGATGTCTATTATAGGAGCCGGTCCAGGAGGCGGGACTTCGTATGACAGTGTGCACGCTAGGTAAGCAGGAGATCCCCACTCTTTGTAATCCGGCAGCTCTCCTCTTTCTGCATTGCAGGCTGCATTGGATAGGCACTGGTGAGGCTGCATTGATGGGCACTGACGAGGCTGCAGGGTACTGATGAGGCTGCATTGATGGGCACTGATGAGGCTGTAGGGTACAGATGTGGCTGCATTGATGGGCACTGATCAGGCTGCATTGATGGGCACTGATGAGGTTGCAGGGTACTGATGAGGCTGCATTGATGGGCACTGATCAGGCTGCATTGACGGGCACTTATGAGTCTGCACCTCCTTTGTTGCTATTTACATTAAATTATGTTACCACATTGTATCATATTTGTCTTGAGCTGATTCTGTGATTCAATGGGCCACTTTACTGGA
The DNA here is from genome assembly GCA_018402905.1 of Glandirana rugosa. Taxonomy (NCBI): domain Eukaryota; kingdom Metazoa; phylum Chordata; class Amphibia; order Anura; family Ranidae; genus Glandirana; species Glandirana rugosa. Next base: position 198,557 of record BLSH010230184.1, read on the forward strand.
CTTGCCCCCCAGGCCTAAGGCTGCCAGCCCTCCCCTGTTGATAGCTCTGCCCAGCGTCCCAGTGTACCTACCAAGTCCGGCGGTAGATCCACTTAGAGATAGGTTCCCTAGCCTTCAGCAAAATCGAATCGGCGCCTGGTTCAACACAGCCAGGCCAGCAAAACCAGAAACTGTAGAGCCGGATGAAAGATCGGCCCTAGGGACAGATCCTCCCCGAAAGACTGTCAAGGAATGCCGGCAACCAGGTCAATGTACCATGACCAACCAGGCCAATCTGGGCCCAAGGGAACGACCAGATTTCCTTTGGCTCTGATCCTGCACAAAAGGTGCAGCAACCGCAGGTGAGTGGGAAAGGTGTAGTCCAAACGACACCGGCCCACAGGGGCCACCAGAATGGTTGAGGTGCCCACCAGAGGCTCCCAACCTTGCCAGAAGCTCGGGTACTGGCCTGTTCAGCCAGGACGCAAACAGATCTAACTTGGGATTGCCCCACAAGATACATATGCAATGAACCCTTGCCTGGTGAAAGGAATACCCCGTGGTCCCACCATGCAGAGACAGCCCACCTGGCAGGGTTGCACCCTTGGAATGTGCACACTGGAGGAGACCCAAAGGGAACGGTCTACCCACTTGAGGATCCTACCTACTACCAGGGGTGTCAACAATTTGTTTTGCCCTGGCACGCAACATAGGTCACTGCCATGGCAACAACCAACTGGATCCGCACCAGGACCCCCAGGAGTCGATCAGGCCATGATCCAGACGTAAACGGGTCCCCCGAACTTCCAGGATATCGATCGGTAGTCTGCAATTCTCCAGCGTCCAACGATCCTAAGCAGAACACAGTCCCAGGATACCTCCCCAACCGGACCGATTGGCATTTGCGGGAACCACCGTCCCCTACAAGGGGAGAAAGAATTTGCCCTGTCGAAGACCGGGAGAACCACCAGACCAGGGAGCCCCTTGCTTTTCCAATGCAACCAAATCTGATTGCTCGGAGAGCTCGGGCACTCGTCCCATTATGCCAGGATCTCCCAGAAAGGAGCTTGCATGGAACTGTCACGTACCTGACGGTGGAGTCTGTCTTGTGCAGGGAACAACCACTCTTGCGCACCCGATTCAAGGACCCCTGGTAGTGGAGACAGAGGCCCAAGAGTGCGGGATGGCACGAGGGCTGGAGGGTCACCGATGATGTAGCGATGCTCCAGGAGACGTGCAAGTAGAAGGATGGTCGTTCAGGCTGGGTCGGCAACAGGCAGGCAGGAAGGTACAAAGGATCAGGCAAAAGAATAGTCAGAGTCCAAGCAAGGTTCGTTAACAGGCGGGCAGCAGAGGTACAAGGGAGCAGACAATCGGATGGTCGTGGGTAGCCGGGGTCGGTGCAGGTAGCAGACAGCAGGTCAGGACAAGCCGGGTCAACAGGAGGCAGAACAACACGGAAACAGGTATCAGGAGCCGAGGCTTACAGGTCGGGAACACTGTAGAACGAGCAGCACTTGTTCTCAGGAGTCTCCAGGTTTAAATAGGCCCATTTGGCGCCGTTTCCGGTGCGTGCGCGCGCGGGAGCGCGCGAACGCGCACAAATGTGCGCACCACCGCGGAAATGCCAGGATTTGGCCAGAAATTGTTTCTTTTCCTAACATTGCCCCCCCCCCAAGGGGCAGCCTCCGGATGCCTTACCGGGTATCACCACTCTGGCGATTTCTCTTGAAGGCCTGGATAAGTCCGGGGGCGTGGATGTTTTCTTCAGGTTCCCAGGAGTTCTCCTCTGGGCCGAACCCCTTCCACTTAATCAGGTACTGGGTTCCTCCGGCTCTCCGGCGACAATTCAAGATGGCCTCCACTTCAAACTCCTCCTCACCGTTAACCAGGATAGGGTCAGGGGGACCCACCTTCCGACCAGAGAAAGTGTCCAGAACCATGGGCTTCAGCAGTGATGCATGGAAAACCGGGTGGATCCGCAGAGAAGAAGGCAGATCCAGCTCAAAAGCCACCCGGTTTATCTTCCTCTTAACGGGGAATGGTCCCAGAAATCTTGGGCCCAACTTCTTGGAGGGGCAAGCCAATTTTAAATTTTTGGTGGAAAGCCAAACACGATCGCCTGGTTGGAGTTCCAGCTCCCCCCGCCTTCTCTTATCGTAAGCCTCCTTGTTGGAGTCCCGAGCTTTCGATAGAGTCTCCTGTAGAGTCTTGCAGTTAGATTGGAGGAAGCTGGTAATATCTTGCGCTGCCGGGACAGAACTTTCCGGATTCAGGTCGGGCAGGAACGTAGGATGGAACCCATAGTTGGCCCAGATTGGGGACTGCTGGGTGGCCGAGTGAATGGTGTTGTTGTAAGCAAATTCGGCCACCGGCAGCAGTGCAACCCAATCATTCTGTGAAAATGAAGTAAAGCAACGCAAGTATTGTTCCAGGGTCTGATTTCGTCCTTTCTGTCTGGCCGTTCGTCTGCGGATGATAGGCAGACGAAAATGCAAGCTCAATCCCTAGACTGGAACATAAGGCTCTCCAAAACCTGGACGTGAATTGGACCCCCCGGTCGGACACGATATTACTGGGCACACCGTGAAGTCGCACGACTTCCCTTATAAAGGTATTGGCCGTTTCGGCCGCAGAGGGGTTCCCTTCATGGGGATGAAGTGTGCCATCTTTGTCATCCGGTCCACTACGACGAAGATGGTCGTAAAGCCTTCCGACGGGGGGAGTTCCACAATGAAGTCCATCACCAGTTGCGACCACGGGCGCTCAGGTATGGAGAGCGGGTTTAGGAGACCCCAGGCTTTGGCCTTGTCTGTCTTATTCCGGGCACAGACAGGACAGGCCCCGACATATTTCCGGCAATCTTCAGTAATGTTGGGCCACCAGAATGACCGAGAGATGAGCTCCGCGGTCTTTCGAGCCCCAAAGTGACCGGCCAGTTTATGGTCAAGGCACCGACCCAAGATCTTAAGGCGTAGACTGGTTGGAATAAACATCTTCTGCTCTAGCCACCTGAGTCCATTTCTGACGGGCACTCGGGGGTCTCTGTCAGCAGTGGGACCGGCCAAAACCCGACGGAGCTGGGAGAAAAAGTCCTCATCGGACAGGAGGAAATTCCGTGCAGGCAGAATAGTGTCAGGTGGAACAGTACTTCCTGGCTCCGAGAACATCCGGGACAAGGCATCGGGCTTGCCATTCTTCGACCCTGGGCGGTATGTCAAATGGAAGTGGAACCTGGAGAAGAACAGCGCCCAGCGGGCTTGCCGAGGTCTTAGACTCTTCGCTGTTCGGAGGTACTCCAGGTTCTTATGGTCCGTGAAGATGAGGACAGGCTGAGAAGCCCCTTCAAGCAAATACCGCCATTCCTCCAGAGCCGATTTGATGGCTAGTAGCTCTCTGTCTCCCACGTCATAATTCCGCTCTGGTGCGGTCAGTTTTCTGGAGAAAAAGGCTACCGGGTGGAGCAGGGCTTTGATGCCCTAACGCTCGGACAGGATGGCTCCCACTGCCGATTCTGATGCGTCCACCTCAAGGACGTAAGGCAAAGCTGGATCCGGGTGCTTTAGGATGGGGGCCGAAGTGAAGAGAGACTTGAGCCTCTGGAAGGCGTCCTGAGCCTCGGGGGACCACCGGAATCGGGTATTCTGCTTGGTCAAGCAAGTGATAGGCTCCACAATGGCAGAAAATCCCTTTATGAACTTCCTATAAAAGTTTGCAAAGCCCACGAACCTCTGCACCCCCTTCCGGTCTGTGGGTGCGGGCCATTCCAAGATAGTGGAGACTTTTTGGGGATCCATATGAATGCCTGTCGTGGAGATAATTAATCCCAGGAAATGCATGCTCGGCTGTTCGAAGGAGCATTTCTCCACTTTGGCGTACAAGCCATGCTGCCGGAGTCGCCCCAGAACCTTGGTGACGTGTCTGCGGTGTTCCTCCAGAGAAGCAGAGAAGACCAGGATGTCGTCCAGATATATGATTACAAAGAGGTCTAGGAAGTCTCGGAACACATCATTGACAAAATGCTGGAATGTTGCTGGGGCATTACAAAGGCCGAA
>BLSH010230184.1:204457-224032 GCA_018402905.1 Glandirana rugosa
CACAACCCGTACTACCACAGATGGAAGACCCGTTAAGGTGAATGTGTCAAGGACAATCCTTTTCTTTGTTAAAGACCGGTTTAGGACCGTAAAGGCGCCACCACGCGTGTAAACACGCGCGAGGGCACGCGCGGGCGCACGCGGCCTTTGCCGCGGTTTACCCGGATAAATTTGGACCTCTGAGGACTCTTGTTCACGACGAGCAAGATGTCGCAAGGGCTGGACATTCGGAGCCGAGGACTATGGACAAGGGCACAACAAGACGGAGGACAACTGGGCCGAACAGGACTGGACGACAGACGATGGACGTGGCTGAGGCAGGCAGGAAGGTACAAAGGATCAGGCAAAAGAGTAGTCAGAGTCCAAGCAAGGTTCGTTAACGGGCGGGCAGCAGAGGTACAAGGGAGCAGACAATCGGATGGTCGTAGGTAGCCGGGGTCGGTGCAGGTAGCAGACAGCAGGTCAGGACAAGCCGGGTCAACAGGAGGCAGAACAACACGGGAACAGGTATCAGGAGCCGAGGCTTACAGGTCGGGAACGCTGTAGAACGAGCAGCACTTGTTCTCAGGAGTCTCCAGGTTTAAATAGGCCCATTTGGCGCCGTTTCCGGCGCACGCGGGCGCGCACGGGAGCGCGCACAAATGTGCGCACCACCGCGGAAATGCCAGGATTTGGCCAGAAATTGTTTCTTTTCCTAACAGGAACTGTGTAAGTGGAATTGCCCAGAAGGTAGACACCATCATGCCCAACACCCGCCTGCAGGCCCACAGGAAGGCCCACCGGCCGGATCCACAGATGAAAAATTAGAATATAACTTCTGGAGACAGTTCAGAGCAAAAAAAGCACTCTGGCCAGCGCTGGAGGCAGGGTGATGCCCTGATATTTCAATGTACTGGAAGGAACCAAAGCCGACATCAGTAGTATAGAAGCCAACTATCTCTCAAGGACTGCATAGAAGCTACATCACTCTACAGGGTACCGGCGGACCCTACTCGCAGAAGGTGGTCGTCCAGGCAGCCCAGTCCCGCATCCCCCATTTACATAACCACGTCCGATCCGAGGCTAACACCTTGGTAAAACACAGAGGAGTGGTGTCGACACCAAAGGGCAACAACCTGAACTTATCCTGCCCTCCACCCGCAGAAAAAGGAGTGCTGTGATCAGGCATAGTGGAAAGTGTATTGTAGTAGTCGTGATGGCGAAGCCAGAAAAAAACCCCAATAATGAGGGGACGCTACCACTGCGAGTATGGACCCCATCCTGAACTTCTATACCCGCACAAGCAGGTCAGGGCCTCGCGGTCCAGCATTGGACGTATCACACCCGTCATCTGACTTGGACCATGAACAGGTGGGATAAAATCCCTGAAAACTGGTCCGACACCGGAACAGTCAACCCTGAGACAACAGGACTGGAACAGCCCCCCCCAAAGGGCACTGCCAACGGTCCGGAACACCGAAGAGGGTTAAGAAATATGAACCCTTGTCAGTGGACTCCAAAGATGAACAAACTGTCGTGAAAAGACCGACACGGGGCTACATACAAGTCTCAGTACCCTGCAGAAGCAGGGAGCTCAGCAACCAGGAAACTGCGTCCAAAAACACAGCCAGACATAGGATCGTTTAAAAAGATGAAGCAGGGGAGGGCGGGGGCGCCTTATACTAGGCTATATGCCTAAGCGCCCTAGTAGAAACATAACAAGAGACACTCATGGGGACCACCAACTGAGAGCCCCCCCACCCAAGACCCTGCACCAGGGCACCACAGAGACTCTGCCAAGGGGACGCCTACCGAGGCCCCTCACAGTGGGCCCTGGCTTCACAGGGTACCACGACAGCCCCCGCACAGGGAGCACCACTGAGGCCCCACACAGGGACACCCCCCAGTGGACACAGGCCAAGGCCCCGCACTGGGATGCCACTAAGGCTTCCCACTGAAACATCACTGAGGCCTGTCACAGGGGGCCACCAGTACCCCTCACAGAGGCAATACCAAGGACCCGCACAGGGGTCAATATTAAGGCCCCATACAGGGGGCACCATCGAAGACCCACCTAGGGAACCCCACCCCACCGGGGCCCCACACAGGGGGTACCCCCACAGTGGACGCAGGTCAAAAGCCTTGCACCGGGACCCCCTCACTGGGGGCCACCAGTGCCCCTCACCGGGGGCAATTTCGAGGCCCTGCACAGGGGGGCACCATCAAAGCCCTTCTTAGGGGACCCCGCTGAGGCACCCACAAGGTTGGAGGCCCCAGTAGGCCGCAAAATCGCGAACAGTGGGTTGCGGCCCGCTTTTTTTGCCCGCGAGTACCCGCCCGTTGGCGGACCACTCCGCGAAAATGACGGACGGAAGCCCAAAATGGACAGTGGCGGCCCCCGCCGCCCACTTCGGCTCATCCCCCTCCAAGCTCTGGTCGGTAGTAAGCAAGCCGGACGGGAAGGCCGCAAAGTCGCAGCCTAAATTTCTCGGCCGCCCGTCCGTGGAAATGAAGACAAACACCCGAAAAAGGGACAGGGGTGGCCCCCGCTGCACGCTGTGGGGCATCCCCCATCTCCAGTTGGTAGGCTGCAAATCGCGGCCTAAAAGACAGGAAGGCTGTAAGCCGCGGCCTAAATTTTTGGGATGGCCCAGATTGCGGCCATCCGGTCACCCGCCCAACAACAGCACATCGCCCGGAGAGGTAGGAACCCAGGACCCACGAGGCTTGAGATGGATAGATCCCACTTCTGTGGCTCCTCACAATAGCCGGTGGTAGATCCCCCCGGATAAACGATTTCTTGAAATGAACTCAAAGAAACTTTCAAGATAAACAATTAAAAATATTGAAAGATTATGAGGATTCCTGCCTGACACGCAATGTATCAATCGTACAATGGGCTCCTATCCAAAAAAAACTTTTTCTTTGTCTTTTGACCCATTTGGGCCCACCCGCTCCGAGCGACAACACACCTGCTAGTACACTTTTGAGACACCACTACATCTCTTATTTTGGAAAGGTGTCCAACAACGAATACATGTAACTGAAACGGATGAAACTGTGCACCTGAATACTAACAGACTTTTCAATTCCGTTGGCATCTCCCCTGATGAAGGGCGTTGATTGGACCCGAAACGTTCAACGTTGGGTATTGGGACATCTGACATCATCCCTCTCCATCCTTGGACAACGGACTTTCTCTTCCATCATTTAAGCTATGTATTCACAGTTAAACCTGAGATGGATTACATGTACCCGATTTATGTATTTACTCTATATATGTGACATTTTATACCAGCCATTTGTCTCTCTATTTCAGAGTGACTAACTACTTTTTAATAAATACTATTTGTTTACAAATTTACCCTATTGTATTTTGTGGTGTGTTGCTGCCTATCATAGTCCCACAGAGGGGGTTTCTCCTGTTTTTCAATTAACAACAGCAGGTGGGCCCAAGTGGTACCCCCTCCCAAAAAGGACCCCGAGGATGGAGAAAAAGGACAGTGAGCCCCCCCCCCAAGCACCTAGGCCAGAAGCCTGGGCTTCACCCGGGAAGGGGGAGATGGAGGAAAACCCGGGAGGGACCGACCACCCCAGGGAATACCTGCGCCCCACACCCCTCCCGGGAAGGGGGGGTCCTCTTTACTCATGGATCCGCGAAATGTGCGGGTAACGCTCTGAGACAGATCCTCTTTGCCACCAAAATGGGGGGGCTGTCAGCCATGAGGGATGCTGCGACTCAGGCCTAGACCGGGTCGTATGCGATCTTGGAGATGTTTAACTCGCAGGGCCAGCCCCCGTTCAGTGGGGCTATGTCGCGGCCGACCTAGCGCGTAGCTGCAGTCTGCACATGCTCGCTGGCCAGAACGGGGAGACCCTCTGGCCCTTAGTGACCAGTCTGTCACCCAGCCCGGCAGTTGATTGTAGATCTCACCGGAAAATAATCCAGGAAAAAAACAAAAAAAAAATCGCCAGGACTAGAAATCCCAGCAGGGAGCTAGGTCCTCACCCCTGACTAGGCAGAAAAAAAACTGAAGGCCTATAGCAGAGAGGGGGTGTATATCACCTGGGACTGCCCATAGGCGTAGTCAAGTCTTTCTGCCTAGTCCTACTCCTGAAGGGGGTGATATAACCCTATCATAATGGATCACTGTGTCAATGAACTAAAGAGAAATCAGGCTGTATATGCAGTATAGCATGCTTGTTATTACTAACTGTGGAATCTAAGTGGTTAATCCTCTGCATTGTGGAAAAGGCTGTCTGATCCAGTCTTCTCTGATCCTCTCCTTCCACCATCCCCAATCCATCTCCTGATCAGACAGCCTTTGGAGTTTTTTTTTTCTTGGCAGGGTGCATGTGATCAGCACAAGGCCAATCAGCACTGTCCAGAGGGTCAGGGGTCTTGCAACCTCATAGGATGGTTAGAGTACAATGAAAACTCCTACAAGCTTTAAAGCGATTGTATACCTGTAAAAAAAAAGAGAAAGGCATAATGAGCTAGTATGCACCGCATACTAGCTCATTATGAAATGCTTACCTTAGACCGAAGCTCCGATGGGTCCGCTCGGTCCCCACAGAGGGAGTCGACATGTTCCCTCGGGGGATCCTTCCAGGTACGCAGCTCCGACGCTGTGAGTGGCCGGAGCCGTGAGACATCACTCGCGCACATGCATGCTGGAGCCCATCTTTCCGATAAGGTACGGCGCTATGCACCGGGACCTCACCGCGTATGCGCCGGGACCTCACGGCGCATGCGCTGTGAGGTCAGCGGTTGCAAGAAGGGTGAATATCTCCTAAACTTGCATATTCATTCTACCTACAGGTAAGCTTAATTACACCCTGTTCCAAATTATTATGCCAACGATATTTTTCTCATTTACCTAAATAATTGATGTAAACAACAGTCAGCATAATTCTCATGTTATCAAATATTAAGAGTACAATTCAGATTTTATTTGAACAAACCTAATAACAGTATTTTTTTTTTCAAAATAAAAAACTTACAATGCACTGTTCAAAATTATTACATAGTAAGTTTCAAAACACTTTATAGGTTGTAAAGAACTGAAAATTGTTATTTGTTGTGTTTGCAGCATATTTACTGAAATCAAAAGCTATTTTAATCAAACTTTGAACATTTTAACTTAACCATTTTAAAAGGTCACGTTATATTTTAACATAGGACCCCTTATTTAATAGCTTCACAAGTCTTGCATCCATTGAACTTGTGAGTTTTTGGACAGTTTCTGCTTGAATTTGTTTGCAAGATGTCAGAATAGCCTCCCAGAGCTGCTGTTTGGATGTAAACTGCCTCCCACCCTCATATATCTTTTGCTTGATGATGCTCCAAAGGTTCTCAATAGGATTGAGGTCAGGGGAGGATGGAGGCCACACCATGACTTGCTCTCCTTTTATCTCCATAGCAGCCATTGATGCAGAGGTATTCTTTGAAGCATGAGATGGTGCATTGTCATGCATAAAGATGATTTTATTGCGGAAAGCATAGTTCATCATTCTGTACCAGGGAAGGAAGTGGTCAGTCAGGAACTCCACATACTTTGCAGAGGTCATCTTTACACCTTTGGGGACCCTAAAGGGGCCAACCAGCACTCTTCCCATGATTCCAGCCCAAAACATGATTCCACCACCGTCTTGCTGACGTTGCAGACTTTTTGGAACAGGGTGGCCGTCCAGCCATCCACTACTCCATCCATCTGGACCATCCAGGGTTGCATGACACTCATCAGTGAACAGGACTGTTTGAACATTAGTCTTCATGTATTTTTCTGCCCAATGCAGCCATTTCCGCTTGTGAGCACTGGTTAGTGGTGGCCGAATGAAAGGTTTATGCACAATTGCAAGACTCTTTACCTTGAGGTCCGTGGGACTCCAGAGGCACCAGCAGCTTCAAATATCTGTTTGCTGCTATGTAATGGTGTTTTAGCAGCTGCTCTCTTGATCCGATGCATGGATCTGGCAGAAATCTTCCTCAATGTGCCTTTATCTGCACAAACCCGTCTGTGCTCTGAATCAGCCACAAATCGATTAATAGTGTGATGATCACGCTTAAGTTTTCGTGAAATATCTAATGTTTTCATACCTCATCCAAGGCATTGAACCATTTCACTCTTCTTTTTGGCAGCAGAGAGATCCTTTGTTCCCCATATTGCTTGAAAATGGTGCTCTGCTTAATAATGCGGAACACCCTCCTTTAGTAGTTTTTCCTTAAGGCTGGGTTCACACTAGTCTGATTCTCGGACCGACATGAGGAGCACAAGTCGCATTACGTCACAAAAACAAGGATTCCCTATGAGAGCCGTCTTAACTGCTCCGACTTGTATTTTTCAAAGTCGGAACGACTTTGAAAAAGGTTCCTGTACTACTTTTGTCCGAGTTTGATCCTACTTCAGCCCATTGAAAGGCATTGAAGTCGGATCAAAGTCATATCAGTGTCTTCACTGATCCGACTTTAGCATGCGACTTGTGCTCTGGGGATCATGAAGGGGAACTCCACACCATATTTAAAAAAAAAAAAACTGGCATGGGGTCCCCCTCCAGGAGCATACCAGGCCCTTTGGTCTGGTACGGATTTTAAGGGGAACCCCCATGCTGAAAAAACGGCGTGGGGTCCCCCCAAAATCCATACCAGACCCTTATCCGAGCACGCAGCCCGGAAGGCCAGGAAAGGGAGTGGGGACGAGCGAGCGCCCCCCCCTCCTGGACCATACCAGGCCGCGTGCCCTCAACATGGGGAGTATGGGTGATTTGGGGCAGGGGGGGCTCTGCGCCTCCCACCCCAAAGCACCTTGTCCCCATGTTGATGAGGACAAGGGCCTCTTCCCGACAACCCTGGCCGTTGGTTGTCAGGGTCTGCGGGCGGGGACTTATTGGAATCTGGAAGCCCCCTTTCACAAGGGGGCCCCCCAGATGCCGACCCCCCACCCTATGTAAATGAGTATGGGGTACATCGTACCCCTACCCATTTACCTGGAAAGAAATATGTACAAAAAAAAAAACACCACACGGCTTTTTAAAATATTTTATTAAATCTGCTCCGGCGGTCTTCTCCCCTCTCTGGCTCTTTCTTTGGCTCTTTTGAGGGGTCTTCCATCTTCTGAGGGGGTCTTCTTTCTTCTCCTTTTCTGCGGCGTCTTCTTCGCTGTTCCCTTCCCCTGTTCTTCTCCTTCTTCCCATGTTGACACGACTGATCTCCTTCACGAATGCCCTCTCCGCTGTGTGCTGTGCCTTATATTGGCATGGGGCGTGGCCACCAGATGACATCACCTGGAAGCCCCGCCCCGTATGTTGTTGCTTCCTGGGGCGGAGCTGGGACATCATATGGGGGCAGGGCTTCCGGGTGATGTCATCTGGTGGCCACGCCCCATGCCAATATAAGGCACAGCACACAGCGGAGAGGGCATTCGTGAAGGAGATCACGTCGTGTCAACATGGGAAGAAGGAGAAGAAGAGAGGAAGAACAGAGGGAAGGGGACAGTGGAGAAGACCGGCAAAAGAGCAGAAGACGCCGCAGAGAAGGAGAAGAAAAAAGACCCCTCAGAAAATTGAAGACCCCGCAAAAGAGCCGAAGAAAGAAGAGCAAGAGAGGGGAGAAGACGCCGGAGCTGATTTAATAAAATATTTTAAAAAGCTGTGTGGTGTTTTTTTTGTACATATTTCTTTCCAGGTAAATAGGTAGGGGTACGATGTACCCCATACTCATTTACATAGGGTGGGGGGCCGGCATTTGGGGGCCCCCTTGTGAAAAGGGGCTTCCAGATTCCGATAAGTCCCCGCCCGCAGAGCCCGACAACCAACGGCCAGGGTTGTCGGGAAGAGGCCCCTGTCCTCATCAACATGGGGACAAGGTGCTTTGGGGTGGGGGAGCGCAGAGCCCCTCCTGCCCCAAAGCACCCATACTCCCCATGTTGAGGGCATGCGGCCTGGTATGGTCCAGGAGGGGGGGGGGGGCTCGCTCGTCCCCGCCCCCTTTCCTGGCCTTCCGGGCTGCGTGCTCGGATAAGAGTCTGGTATGGATTTTGGGGGGACCCCACGCCGTTTTTTCAGCGTGGGGGTTCCCTTAAAACCCACACCAGACCAAAGGGCCTGGTATACTCCTGGAGGGGGACTCCAAAGCCATTTTTTTTTAAATTTGGCGTGGAGTTCCCCTTCAAGATCCCCAGAGCACAAGGTGCCTGGAATTGTCAGGATCAAAGTTGGATCCCTGTTCACAGACAAACGGTCCGACTTTGATCCTATGTAGGACCGTAAATCGCACAGCAAAGTAGGATCAAAGTTGGACCATTTTTTTGTCGGATAGTGTGAACCCAGCCTTAATTGGGCTCACCTGGCAATCTAATTATCACCAGTGTCCGAGATTGTTTTCAGTGATCAAAAAAGCCCTGAGACACAATGCCATCCATGAGTTAAACTGAAAAACAAAATATTTAATCTTTGCGACACTGAAATAGAATTTGCATAATAATTTGGAACAGGGTGCATAGGCTTAACTGTAGGTAAAAGTCAAAAAAGAAGGTGTACAACCGCTTTAACCAGACACCGATAGAAGTCACAAGACTGCTCTAACTGCTGATGAGAAAATGTTATCAGTTTATATTTACTAAATTAATTGCATTTCCATGTTCGGTGTACTGTGGGAGACCAGATACAGTGAATGCAGAGTCACGAGTTTAGTTGCCCTTCAAGGTAAAAAGGAGAGCAGGCAGGCTTTTTGTTGCAGAAGGCATACTATGGGGGAACCTACTAAAACTGGAGTAGAAAGTAACTATAGCAGCTGTACATGGTAACCAGCTTCTAGCCACAATACTTTCACAAAGATGATCAATTCTTTAACCGGTTCCACACCGCGCGCAGTATATTTACTACGGCGGTATGGACGCTGAGCGTGAATCGCCGTAAAAAGGCAACGATTTGCGCAGGCGCAGCTAGGGGGTGATCGCGCGCCGCCGCCGGTGCGCTCTCGTGCCCGACACACTCCGGAGGAGTGTGCCCGCGGCTCGGGCGGACCCGATGTCCGCCAGCGAGCCGCGATGAGCTGCTACAGCCAAAGAGGCGGTTCCCGGCTCTTTCAATGGGGACATAGGAGATCTACTGATCCCTGTCACTGGGATCAGTTAGATCTCCTATGTCCATGTTAGCCCAGCCCCCCCCCACAGTTAGAACACACCCAGGGAACACTGTTAACCCCTAGATCCCCCCTGCAGGTTAGCCCCTTCACTGCCAATGACATTTATACAGTAATCAGTGAATATTTACATTTCTGATTGCTGTATAAATGTCATTGGTCCCAAAAAATTGTCAAAAATGTCCGACATATCCGCCCCAATATCGCAGTACCGCTAAAAATCGCAGATCGCCGCCATTACTAGTAAAAAATAAATAAATAAACAAAAACCCCAGAAATGAATTCTCATCATCCGTAAATGCGGCAACTTTTACGCAAACCAATCTTCGATCTGGCATGGATTTTAAAAGGAGCCCCCACGCCGAAAAAACGGTGTAGGGTCCCCCCCAGAATCCATACCAGACCCTTATCCGAGCAAGCAGCCTGGCAGGCCAGGAAAGGGGGTGGGGACGAGCAAGCGGCCCTGCCCCTCCTGGACCTTACCAGGCCGCATGCCCTTAAAATGTGGAGTATGGGTGCTTTGGGGCAGGGGGGGCTCTGCGTTGATGGGGACAAGAGCCTCTTCCCGACAACCCTGGTCATTGGTTGTCGGGGTCTGCTGGCGGGGGCTTATCGGAATCTGGAAGCCCCCTTTAATAAGGGGGGCCCCCACCCTATGTAAATGAGTATGGGGTACATCGTACCCCTACCCATTTACCTGGGGGAAAAAAAGTGTACAAAACAAAAACACTACAGAGCTTTTTAAAATATTTTATTAAATCCGCTCCGGCATCTTCTCCCCTCTCTTCTCTATTTTCTTCGGCTCTTCTGCGGGGTCTTCTGCTCTTTTGCCGCTGTCTCCACGGCTAGCTTCTCCCGCCGCTGCTGCTTCTTCTTCTCTTCTGGAGATGTTGACTCGTCGCTCTCTTCCACTCGAATGCCAGGTCCATGCTGCGCGGTTGCCTTATATTGGCATGGGGGCATATCCTCATGATGTCACATCCTGGGGCAGGGCTGTGATGCAGACCCAGAAGACCCCGCAGAAGACCCCTCAGAAGACAGAAGACCCCACAAAAGAGCCAAAGAAAATGGAGAAGAGAGGGGAGAAGATGCCGGAGCGGATTTAATAACATATTTTAAAAAGCTGTGTAGTGTTTTTTTTTGTACACTTTTTTCCCCCAGGTAAATGGGTAGGGGTACGATGTACCCCATACTCATTTACATAGGGTGGGGGCCCCCCTTATTAAAGGGGGCTTCCAGATTCCGATAAGCCCCCGCCCGCAGACCCCGACAACCAACGGCCAGGGTTGTCGGGAAGAGGCTCTTGTCTCCATGAACATGGGGACAAGGTGCTTTGGGGTGGGGGGGCGACCTAGCACACAAGTCGCGCCGCAAGTCAGATCACCGTGATCCGACTTCTGGTGCGGCTTCTATTCAAATCAATGGGCTCCCATAGGGAACCATTGATTTTGAATAGAGGCAGAAAACGCTGCTGAAAGTCAGCGGTTTCATTGATGTCAATGCAAAACGGCAATTTTTTACCTGACGTCAGGCCCGGCGTTTTGCTTATTTTTTTGCAGACGCCCATGTGTATGAGGCCTAAAGGGGCCGTGGACATGTGCAGTAGGACGGGGAGCAGTCTCCTAAAAGAATTATGTGACAATTACATGTGGTCTGTAGAGGGCTCACAGCGTGGAACGCACGCTGTTAGCCTACTGAACATGTCTTGCTTCTGGAACTCAGTGACACGGAAGTCTCAACTGCTGTGGGAGGGGAGAGTGGAGAGAGAATGTGTCATCACGGGCAAGGACATGCCCATTAGGGAAGGATCGTATGCCTGTGCGACAGGCTTGAGGTGGTACGAGGGCATGCCTTGTCAGGGACCGTGCATTCCCATAGGGGAAGGGGGCGGAGGGCTCTAAATCTCCGGAAATATGCAGGCTGAACTAAGAACGGGGGACACTGAATCTATGGTCTCTATAAATAAAAATTAAAGAAGGGGATAAACAGCACTAATGTACAACTAGGGGGCTGAATAGCCATATGTCACATAGGAAAGAGGGGCAAACAAATATGTATACATACACACACACTCATACACACATTTTATGAGTGTGTGCGCACACACCTATTTCTATTTTGTGTATTTGTACAGACGTGTGCGAAAATGTGTACTGGCTGCGTGTGGTGTGCACATAAGGATATCTTTATGTCATTCCATAATGATGTGCACATACGCAATGATGTGATGAATGTCAATGTAGCTTGTAGTAGAACAAGGTGTTTTTTAAAACCAATAGACTGAAACGATCAAAAAATAAAATATATGCACATATGCATACATATGTTCATTTACAAAAAGTTGATGGATTTAATCAATACAAAAAATTAATTGATACTAAAGATTTTTTGAAGTTAAATCATTGGTTGAATTAAATGAAATGAAAAAGGAGACTAATATTACGAGTAGCACAAGAAAATGTCACCAGAGGATGACCTCAAAAACTGTTAATGTAGACAGGCCTGCATGCAGACCCATGCATCCAAGCCAGTATACATCAGCCCGTGTACGCATAGGTGATGACTTCTCATGCCGGCGTGCCCATGCTTGAGCATGCACCCACACCAGTGCACTGGAAGGCACCCACCAAGCAGGGTGCACACAGCCAAGGCTGGTGGCACCTGTGCGTGCCCACACAGGACGCTGAGTGATACAAAATCACACCTGTACACTGACCGGGGGCAACCAGAAAAAGGGGGGGGTGGGGGTAAAAAAAGGATACACGGGGAAACTGATGGGCATAATATATATATATATATATATATAGTGGGGCAAAAAGGTATATTTAGTCAGCCACC
The DNA here is from genome assembly GCA_018402905.1 of Glandirana rugosa. NCBI lineage: Eukaryota > Metazoa > Chordata > Amphibia > Anura > Ranidae > Glandirana > Glandirana rugosa. The sequence goes on from BLSH010230184.1 coordinate 216,417, forward strand.
AGTTGTGCAAGTTCTCCCACTTAAAAGATGAGAGAGGCCTGTAATTTTCATCATAGGTACACTTCAACTATGAGAGACAGAATGAGAAAAAAAAATTCAGAAAATCACATTGTCTGATTTTTAAAGAATTTATTTGCAAATTATGGTGGAAAATAAGTATTTGGTCATCTACAAAAAAGCAAGATTTCTGGCTCTCACAGACCTGTAACTTCTTTAACCACTTCCTTACTGGGCACTTAAACCCCCCTCCTGCCCAGACCAATTTTAGGCTTTCAGCGCTGTCGCATTTTGAATGACAATTGCACGGTCGTGCGACGTTGTACCCAAACAAAATTTTTATCATTTTTTCCCCACAAATAGAGCTTTCTTTTGGTGGTATTTGATCACCTCTGCGGTTTTTATTTTTTGCGCTATAAACAAAGAGCGATGACTTTGAAAAAAGAACAATATTTTTTACTTTTTTGCTATAATATCCAAAAAAAATATAAAAAAGAAAATTATTCATCAGTTTTGGCCAATATATATTCTTCTACATATTTTTGGCAAAAAAAAAAAACGCAAACAACGTATTTTTGGTTTGCGCAAAAGCAATTGCGTCTACAAACTATGGGAATAGATTTATGCCGTTTTTACTTTTTTTTTATACTAGTAATGGCGGCGATCTGCGATTTTTAGCGGTACTACGATATTGCAGCGGACATGTCCGACGTTTTTGACACTTTTTTGGGACCAATGACATTTATACAGCGATCAGAAATTTAAATGTCCGCTTATTACTGTATAAATGGCATTGGCAGTGAAGGGGGTTAACCTGCAGGGGGCAGTGAAGGGGTTAACAGTGTTCCCTGGGCGTGTTCTAACTGTGGGGGGGCGGGGCTGGTCAGGACATAACAGATCTAACTGATCCCAGTGACAGTGATCAGTAGATCTGTCTTGTCCCATTCACAGAACGGAGAACCGCCGTGTTTACATCGGCGGTTCCCCGTTCTGAGGCTGCTACAAGTGATCGGCGGGATCCGCGGGCACGCCCACGCAGCGTCCGCTCAGGCTGCGAGTGCACGCACGAGCCAGGACGTCCATAGACGTCCACCTGGAATTTCACAGCCGTGCCGTAGCAGTCTTTCGGCTATAGCGCGGTCCTGTACTGGTTAAGAGGCTCCTCTGTCCTCCACTCGTTACCTGTATTAATGGCACCTGTTTGAACTTGTTATCAGTATAAAAGACACCTGTCCACAGCCTCAAACATTCAGACTCCAAACTCCACTATGGCCAAGACCAAAGAACTGTCAAAGAACACCAGAAACACAATTGTAGACCTGCACCAGGCTGGGAAGACTGAATCTGCAATAGGTAAGCAGCTTGGTGTGAAGAAATCAACTGTGGGAGCAATTATTAGAAAATGGAAGACATACAAGACCATTGATAATCTCCCTTGATCTGGGGCTCCACGCAAGATCTCACTCCATGGGGTCAAAATGATCACAAGAACAGTGAGCAAAAATCCCAGAACCACACGGGGGGACCTAGTGAATGACCTGCAGAGAGCTGGGACCAAAGTAACAAAGGCTACCATCAGTAACACACTACGCCGCCAGGGACTCAAATCCTGCAGTGCCAGACATGTCCCCCTGCTTAACCACTTCAGCCCCGGAAGGATTTCCAGCTTTAGGACCGGAGCCCTTTTTGCGATTCGGCACTGTGTCGCTTTAACTGAAAATTGCGCGGTCGTGCGACGTTGTACCCAAACGAAATTTGCGTCCTTTTTTTCCCACAAATAGAGCTTTCTTTTGGTGGTATTTGATCCCCTCTGTGTCATTTCTGATCGCCGCTATAAACAAAAGAAGAGTGACAATTTTGCAAAAAAAAACCAAATTTCTTACTTTTTGCTAAAATACAAATCCAAAAAAAAAAAATATAAAAACATTTTTTTTCACCGTTTTTGGCCGATTTATATTCCTCATATTTGCGATAAAAAAAAATCGCAATCGGCGTTTATTAATTGGTTTGCGCAAAAGTGGTCGCGTTTACGGATGATGAGAATTCATTTTTGGGGTTGTGTTTTTTTTTTTTTTACTAGTAATGGCGGCGATCTGCGATTTTTAGCGGTACTGCGATATTTCAGCGGACATGTCGGACCATTTTGACACTTTTTTGGGACCATTGGCATTTATATGCTATAAAAATGCACTGACTACTGTGTAAATGCCATTGGCAGTGAAGGGTTTAACCTGCAGGGGGCGCTCGAAGGGTTAAGTATGTTCCCTGGGCGTGTTCTAACTGTAGGGGGACTGCCCTGGCTGGGGAAGGTAAATGGTCACAGCCTTCGTATACAGGAAGGCTGTGATCACAGCCCTTCCCCCTCACACAGAACGGAGGTCCGTGTTTACATACACAGACCTCCGTTCCTTCGCTCTGGGGGGGCCATCGCGGGTAGCCGGCGGCAATCGAAGCCGCCGCACCCGCTCCCTGGCCCTCCCCGAACACAGTGAGAGCGCGGGCGCGCCTCCAGCGGCGCGCGCACGCTCATTAGGCTCGTGAGCGCGGCCGCCGTCGTATGACGGCAATTTGCGCTCACGAGCCACCTTGCCGCCGTCAATTGCCGATCGGCGGTCGGCAAGGGGTTAAGCCAGTACATGTCCGGGTCCGTCTGAAGTTTGCTAGAGAGCATTTGAATGATCCAGAAGAGGATTGGAAGAGTGTCATATGGTCAGATGAAACCAAAATAGAACTTTTTGGTAAAAACTCAACTTTTGGGGTTTGGAGGAGAAAGAATGCTGAGTTGCATCCAAAGAACACCACACCTACTGTGAAGCATAGGAGTGGAAACATCATGCTTTGGGGCTGTTTTTCTGCAAAGGGACCAGGACGACTGATCCGTGTAAAGGAAAGAATGAATGGGGCCATGTATCGTGAGATTAAAACCTCCTTCCATCAGCAAGGGCATTGAAGATGAAACGTGGCTGGGTCTTTCAGCATGACAATGATCCTAAACACACCGCCCGGGCAACGAAGGAGTGGCTTTGTAAGAAGCACTTAAAGGTCCTGGAGTGGCCTAGTCAGTCTCCAGATCTCAACCCCATAGAAAATCTTTGGAAGGAGTTGAAAATCCGTGCTGCCCAGCGACAGCCCCAAAACATTGCAGCTCTAGAGGAGATCTGCATGGAGGAATGGGTCAAACTACCAGCAACAGTGTGTATAAACCTTGTGGAGACTTACAGAAAACGTTTGACCTCTGTCATTGCTAACAAAGGGTATATAACAAAGTATTGAGATGAACTTTTGTTATTGACCAAATACTTATTTTCCACCATAATTTGCAAATAAATTCTTTAACCACTTCCCGACCGCCGTATGCAGAATGACGGCCGGGAAGTGGCTGAGTTATCCTGACTGGGCGTCATATGACGTCCTCAGGATAACAAGCCGCCGCGTGCCCGGGGGGGCGCGCATCGCGGCGATCGGTGGTGTGGGGGGTCAGTCTGACCCCCCGCAATGCCGATCTCGGTAAATTGCTTCGATCCGAAGCACTTTACCATGTGACCAGCCGTGACCAATCACAGCTGTTCACAGTGTAATACAGGAAAGCCGTTTATCGGCTTTCCTGTACTCAGGTCTGCAGACCTGATGAGGGGAGAGCCGATCGGCTGCACCCCTGACAGGGAGGGTTTGTGCTGATGATTTATCAGCACAGCCCTCCCTCGGATCACCACCCTAGACCACCAGGGAGCCTGCCCAGGGATGTGCCCACCCAGGACCACCAGGGATCCGACCAGGGACCACCAGGTAAGTGACATACTGCTCAGGTCACCTTCACTAAGTGCCACCTTCAGATGCCACCCTAGACCACCAGGGAATGAGCCCCTATTAATGTATATGCCCACCAGTGCCCCTATCAATGCATACCAGTGCCACACATCAGTGCCCACCATTGCCACCTACCAGTGCCCACCTATCAGTGCCCAACAGTGCCACCTATCAGTGCCCAGTGCCGCCTATGAGTGCCAATCAATGCTGTCTATTAGTGTCCGTCAGTGCAGCATATCAGTGGCCATCAGTGCTGTATATCAGTGCCACCTCTCAGTAGCCGTCAGTGCCGCCTAACAGTGCTCATCATCGCTGCATATAAGTGCCTCATCATCAGTGCCAATCAGAACTGCCACATCAGTGCCCGTCAGTGTAGCCTCATCAGTGCCCACCAGTGATGGAGAAAATTTACTTATTTACAACATTTTGTGACAAAAATAGAGAATTTTTTTTTTTCAAAATTTTCGGTCTTTTTTTATTTGTAGCGCAAAAAATAAAAACCGCAGGGGTGATCAAATACCACCAAAAGAAAGCTCTATTTGTGGGAACAAAATGATAAAAACTTTGTTTGGGTACAGCGTCGCACGACCGCGCAATTCTCATTCAAAGCGCAACAGCACTGAACACTGAAAATTGCATAGTATTGAAGTGGTTAAAAACCAGACAATGTGATTTTCTGGATTTTTTTTCTCATTCTGTCTCTCATAGTTGAAGTGTACCTATGATGAAAATTACAGGCCTCCCTCATTTTTTTAAGTGGGAGAACTTGCACAATTGGTGGCTGACTAAATACTTTTTTGCCCCACTGTGTATAATATATATATATATATATATATATATATATATATATATATATATATATATATATATATATATATATAAATTAATAAAAAGAAAACCTGTAGATGTACAGAGGCACAGGTTGGTGTTATACTAGACTGGGTTTCCAATTCCTCGTTGAGGCCCTTAGGCGCTAGGCTACCTAAAATGAAGATCAAGTAGCTTTCTCGCTCAGAGTTTGACGGTGTCTGCCATTGTCCAGGTCATTAGGTATGGCCTCTATCCCAAATACTCATGTCAGAATAGCTGCTGCCATGCACCTCTTAAACCGGTTCAGCCCCAGCGCCGTAAACAGGTGGCGGCTGGTTTTGAGTGGCTGTACCGGGGCAGCCTGCAGCTGCAGGCTATATCCCAGTATCGTTTTTTTTTTTAGAGTGGACGGTCGGCTATCTGGGGATGACGACCGATCCGGCTTGGGAGCCGCTCGGTCGTTATCCCAGGGGGCGGGAGGGGACATCCCCCCCTCCCGCCGCTCTTCTCCGGCCTCCCTTCCCACCGGGAGACCGGAGTGATGATCCGGCGCCTCCGCCGGCTAGGAGGAGACCTGATAGAAGCCGGGATCGGCTCCGATCAGGTCTCCTTTGGCAAATTCCGGAAGCGACATCACAACTTCACTTCCGGTTTACTTGGCGGCTAACGGCACCAATTTTAAAAAAATGGCAGTATTCAGAATCGCCATTTTTGGCGATCTGAATACTGTGAGGTGCAAAGGAGGGATGGGGGGGTCTCCAAAAAGTGTACCTGTCACCATCTATTACTATCACAAGGGATGTTTACATTCCTTGTGATAGCAATAAAAGTGATCAGATTTTTTTTTTCTTCAAAGGAACAGTGTTAAAAATAAATAAAATTAAGAAAAAAAAAAAAATTGAAAGCGCCACCGTCCCCGCAAGTTTGCGCAGCAAAGAAAATGCATACGTTAGTCGCGCCCGCTTATGAAAACGGTGTTCAAAACACACATGTGAGGTATCGCCGTGATCACCAGAGTGTGAGCAATAATTCTAGCAAAAGACCTCCTCTGCACCTCTAACCTGGTAACCGATAAAAATTTTTAAAGTGTCGCCTATGGAAATTTTTAAGTACTGGACTTTGTCACCATTCCGCGAGTGCGCGCAATTTTCAACCGTTTCATGCATGGTATCTATTTACTCAGCGTAACATCCTCTTTCACAATATACAAAAAAATGGGTTAACTTTACTGTTGTCTTATTTTTTAACTCAAAAAAGTGAAATATTTCCATAAAAATCGCGCTTGAAAGACCGCTACGCAAATACAGTGTGACAAAAAGTATTGCAACAATCGCCATTTTATTCTCTAGGGTGTTTGAAAAAAAAATGTAAGGGGGTTCTAAGTAATTTTCTAGCAAAAAAAAAAAATAGTTTTTAGCTTGTAACCAACAAATGTAAAAAAGGGGCCCGGTTGGTAAGTGGTTAAAATGACGGGGTCCCTGTTATGGTGTATATTCCTTATGTTCCCCAAGCCGGACCCTCAAAGGTCTAGATGTGCGACCCACAGAAAGCAGCCCACAAGGACAAAGGAGCCCATAGACCACATAGGACGTAATGCAGTTGATGAATTACTTGATCGGAAAAGTTCTACCATCTGCACCAACCACATGTCGCTTCTGGTGCCACGAAACACCATGTGCCACAATTGTGGACCCCACACCTGTAACTCCCCCTTTTGATCAAAGATGGAGCTCCATGCAGTGGGGCCACTATCCAGTGATCCCTTAGCCCCCGTTAGGGTACGCAAGGCTATTAAGAATGCTCCAATTTCTCTTTATAATATGTTGAACTTCTCATGCCTTGTTATATCGGGTGCAGAAAACGGGATTTTTTTTACTTACCGTAAAATCCTTTTCTCTTCAGTTCATTGACAGACGCAGCCTCTTATTCATGACACGTGGGGTTATGCACCTTTTACCAGGAGTAGACTAGGCAGAACAAAAGTTCAGACAGGCAAGGCTGGCCCCTCCCAGGGGGCCGTCCTCACTCCGTGTATAACTCCTCCGCCCTGCAAGGCACACCAGTCCGTAACAAGCAGTGCGACTCAACCACAGAGGGGTGGTGCTGCGTCTAATAATGAACTCAGAGAAAAGGATTTTACGGCAAGTCAAAAAATCCAGTTTTCTCTTACGTTCATTGACAAACGCAGCCTCTTATTCATGACACGTGGGGTCGTCCCAAAGCAGTGTCGAACAATAACAACTGTACCCAACAGAAACTCGTGGGAGGCGCCAGCCGCGCCTACACCGCCGCCTGCAAGACTTTGCGGCCAAAAGCACCATCCGCAGATGCTGACACATCAACTTTGTAAAACTTAACAAACGTGTGCACCGAGGTCCAAGTAGCCGCCTTGCACACCTGAGACACCGAAGCTTGGTGTTGAAAAGCCCAGGAAGTGCTAATCGCCCTGGTGGAATGAGCCATGACCGGAAAAGGGGGCTCTTGCCCCCGAACAGCTTACGCATGGGTCACAGTCTGTCTGATCCAACGGGTTACAGTAGCCGACGAGGCCGCCAAACCTTTGCGCGGACCTTCCGTCAGCACAAAAAGCGTGTCCAATCTCTTTCCAAAATGGGGTCATTTGGGGGGGGGGTTTGTGCTATCTGGGCATTCCATAGCCTCCGAAACTGTGATAGGGAGTGTGGAGTAAAATCACCTTTTTACGCACTTAGAAAGCCTGAAGGGATTTTGGGGTCCCGTACGCGGCTAGACTGCCAGAAAGTCTCACATATGTGGTATCCCTGTATTCAGAAGAAGCAGCATAATGTATTTTGGGGTGTAATTTCACATATACCCATGGCATGTTCAAGCAACTTATCATTTATTGAGAACTTTTTGAAAAAAAAAAAAAAAGTAATTTCCCTGAAACTTGTGGCAAAATATAAAATATTCCATGGACTCAACATGTCTCTCAGCAGATAGCTTGGGGTGTCTACTTTCCAAAATGGGGTCATTTGGGGGGG
>BLSH010230184.1:230472-245026 GCA_018402905.1 Glandirana rugosa
TGCCTAGTCCCTATAGGGGAATTTAGACGACAGTGTTTTCCACCGGAAAAACCACCGGTAATGTAGGCGATCCACCCACAGCCTTAACCGCCGAAACAGCACATCCAGAGGGATGCACCAGGATGTATCCCTATTACGCCATGATGCGGGAAGGGGAAGAAAGGATGGCTTCCACCAAAGGAGAAAAGTGTAATTGGGGAACGGCTGGCGGTTAGCCGTAAACTGTCGCCGTTCCACCGAGCACTCGCGTTTAGCGGCAGTATACTGCCGCCGGCGCTAGTGCTCGGCACACGCGCGCGCGCGGGGGATCCGCACCTGATGTCGAAAAGGACCTCAGGGAGGAAGAGGAGTGAACTTCCCCTGCCTCTGTTTACATTTACAGAGGCAGAGGAACATTTCATTGGCAGGGGCGATCTACAGAGCCAGGTCAAAAATCATTGGCCTGGCCCTGTAGATTGAAAGGCCCTCTGTCAAATGCGCTTGCATCGGCCACGCCTAGGGGGCGCGCGCGCGCACACGGCTCGTGATCGCGGCCGCCGTCATATGACGGCGATTTGCGCTCACGAGCCACCTTGCCGCTGTCAAATGCCGATTGGCGGTCGGCAAGGGGTTAATGTGAAAAGAGGAAACCACCTTCGGTAGGAAAGAAGGGGAAGGGCGTAGTACCGCATTATCCCTATGTAGGACCACGTAGGGAGACCTACACGACAAAGCCGCCAATTCCGACACCCACCTAGCGGATGTAATGGCCACCAAAAAGGCCACCTTTTGTGACAGCAGATTTAAGGGGATATCCCTGATCCGTTCAGATGGCGGCTTCTGCAGTACCAAAAGCACTAAGTTCAAATCCCACGGTGCCAAAGGCGACCGTACCTGCGGAGCCACATGATGTACACCCTGTACAAATGTACGAATGAAAGAATGCGTCGCCAACGGACGCTAAAACAGAATCGCCAGAGCAGAAATCTGACCCTTGAGTGTACTCAATGCCAACTTGTGATCCAGGCCTTGCTGGAGGAAAGCCAGCACCCTAGACACTGAGAAGGAACGGGGATTCCAACGCCCTGCTTCGCATCAGGCAATATAGGCCTTCCACGTGCGATGATAAATCTTGCGCAAAGTACACTCACGCGCCTTAAGCATGGTGGGGATCACTGACTCAGAGTCCCCCACCTGGGACTCAATAGCCAGGCCGTCAAAGCCATCGAGTGTAAAGCAGGGTGCAGGACGGGCCCCTGCGACATCAGATCTTCGCGTAGCGGAAGCCGCCAGGGAACATCTGCTACCATCCGCACCAAGTCGGCGTACCAAGGGCGCCGAGGCCAATCCGGAGCCACCAGGATGGTCGGGATTCCCTCTACTTCTATCCTGTGCAACAGTCGTGGTAGAAGCTTGAGAGGGGGAAAGGCATACAGAAGCCAATACCGAGACCATGGGGCCACCAGGGCATCCGTGGCCTCCGCCAGCGGATCCCTCGTCCTGCTTACGAAGGTCTGCACCTTGTGATTAAATCTGGACACCAGTAGGTCCACATCTGGCGCGCCCCACCTTTGGCAAATCAGGTGGAACACCTCTGGATGCAGGGACCATTCCCCCTGGTCCAGCGTCTGGCGACTCAGGAAGTCCGCCTGCCAATTTTCTATGCCCGGAAAGTGGACGGCGGAGATTGCCGGCACATGAAGCTCTTCCCACCTCAGAATGTGGGCTGCTGCCGCCGAGATTCCTGTCCCGCCATGATTGTTCACGTACGCCACCGCTGTGGCGTTGTCCGACTGAACCCGAACCGGGAGGCCGCGTAGCCTCCCCGACCATTGGGAGAGGCAAAGTCTGATCGCCCGCAGCTCCAACACATTGATCGGAAGGCGAGATTCCTGCGCCGACCAACGGCCCTGGGCAGATAGTTGCCCCAGGACTCCTCCCCAGCCCAACAGGCTGGCGTCCGTCGTGATTATTGACCATCTCAGAGGGAGAAAAGACTTCCCCCAAGGTCAGCGCTGGGGCCCGAAGCGACCAGGTCAACGACCCCCTGGTCTGATGATCCAACCTGATCGGCTGATCCAGGGACAAGGTGGACTTGTCCCACCATAGTGTGACTCTGGGCATACGGAATCGCCTCGAAAGCCAAGACCATGAGCCCCAACACCCGCATGCAGAAACGTAAGGAGGACCACCGTCGTGACAACAGAGTTCGCACCGCTGTTTGGAGCGTCAGCAACTTGGCCGGAGGTAGGAACACCTTCGCCTGCTGCGTGTCCAATATCAGGCCCAGATATTCTAGGCGACAGGACGAGGTCAGTGACGACTTCTGCAGGTTGATAAACCATCCAAAGTCCCTCAGGAAGGCCAGGGTGATAGCCACATTGTCCTCCAGAGCTGGAGCCGACTCTGCTCGCAGGAGCAGATCGTCTAACTAAGCTACCACCGCAATGCCTCTCTGTCTCAACAGAGCCAGCACCGGAGCCAACAGCTTGGTGAAGACCCGGGGGGCAGAGGCCAGGCCGAAGGGGATTGCCACAAATTGATAATGGAGATCCCCCACCGCAAAGCACAGGAATCGCTGGTGCCGCACACAAATGGGCACGTGGAGATACGCATCCCTGTTGTCCAGGGATGCCAGAAAATCCCCCTGGTGTAGGGCGGCCACTACCGAGCGGACCGACTCCATCCTGAATTTTCACGCTCTCACAAAGTGATTGGGCGCTTTTAGGTCCAGAACCGGTCTGACTCATCCTTCCTCGGCACCAAGAGATTTGAATAGAAACCTCGGAACCTTTCCGCAGGGGGGACTGGCACAATTACCCCCTGCTCGGACAGCGTCTGAACGGCCCCTAGTAGAGCCTGCCGATGCCCCGGAGGAAGACCCAAATTTGATGGAAAGAACCTGTCCGGGGGCAGAGTCCGAAACTCTATCTTGTACCCGGAGGACACCACTTCTCGCACCCACAGGTCGGAGATGCGAGCGGCCCACCAGTCTGTAAAGCCCAGAAGCCGGCCCCCAACCCAAGAGTCGGGCAGGGCAGCCCATCATGCGGAGGAGGACTTTTCCTCTGTCTTCTCAGACTTGCGCTGCCAGGGCCACTTACCAGCCTTGCCGTGACGGAAGCCCTGGCCCGCAGAACTGGGCGCACACAAAAAAACGCTTCTGGCCAGAGGACAAAGGCCCCTGCTTCCGGTGCTGTTCCCGACGCCGGGGTTCTGGGAGGAAAGTACTCTCCCCCCCATGAAATCCTTAATGATTTCATCCAATTGAGCCCCAAACAGCCGACCGCCCAGAAAACGCAGGTCAGTGAGGCCCTTCTTAGATGCGTGGTCACCGGACCAACACAGCAGCCATCTAATAATGACCGCAAAAATGGACATCTTTGACAGCATGGGGACCTGTATCACCTGGTCCACTCGCTGCACCGAGTCTGGTGAGTACCCAAAGTCCCCCAGATCCTTGTACAGCTCCGTCGCCAGTTCAGTGAGCGACTGCACCACCATGGCCGAGGCCAGCGCCGGCCTCATGGCTGACCCCGCCAGCAGGAACAATGCCTTGGATACTGCTTCTGTCCGCCTATCGGTCGGATGCATAAAAGATGGCGACCCTTCCATAGGGATGGTAGTCGCCTTGTTCAAGCGGGCCACCGGCGGATCCACTGCGGGAGCTGCCCATTTCTGTTTCAGGCAGTCCTCAAAGAGGATAGCGCACAGAAAAACGCTTTGGCAGGGTAAAGGAATTTTGCGGACGCTGCCATTCCTTATAGACAAACTGGTCGAAATACTGGACATAAGGGAACACCTTAGGAGCCCGGCAAACAGAGAGAAAAGGAAACTGCTCCAAGCTTTGCCTGTTAATCACCAATAATCACCAGCTGCTACTCAGGTTGGGTGCTGGCTTAGCTGTGCTTGCAATGTAGGATGAAGAAATTCCTGGACAGCCGCACTTCCAAAAACACAGCTTTATTGAAGAGTATTAAAAGCAGATCAATACATCACATGAAGACACGAACAGGACCCCTGATGGGGCATTACAGCTAATGCGTTTCACGTCTCGGGGGGGGGGGGGCTCGCTTCTTTGGCACCCCGGTTCGGTTCCCCCCGGGCAAAAAACTCCTCCAAGATAGAAATCAGTCTGTCTAGGGGAAACATCAGTCCCAGCGCAGCTTGGGCCTCAGCGGACCCCTCCGGCGAAGAAACTGCCGGTTCAGTTGCCATTGCGCCACCTCTGAGACACTTGAGTCCTACCGGCCATAACGCTTCCACAGTACACACCCACACACTGCCCCCCAGACGACCGGGAAACACCCAGGAGGACCCACACCACCGCCACTAGCACCCCAGGGAGAAGCCAGCAATTCTTGCTGTTACTCGTTGCAGGCCTCCTGCTACTGGTGTGCTGCCGCCACAGGTGTCAATGAGGCTGCTGCTGCCGACTCGTGCACCGCCAATCAGCAAGAGAGGAAAACGGCGCCAAAAGCACACGTTTTTCCCATCTAGGAGACCAACAAAACCAACTGCAAAATGGCCGTGGCTACGACAAAATGGTGGCCAGCCGCAACTACAGCAAAATGGCGGCCGCCTCTGAAAAAATGGCAGCGATCGCCGCATGGCAGCACACAGCAAGTAGCGGGGGGTGCGGGCAGGGGGGTAGGAGAGGGGACACCCAGGCCACCTATACCCCACACCAGGATGGGACCGCTTACCTGCCCCCACTGCACCCCGAGGGGGGGAGGGGAACGACTCGCCCTTCCCGACGGGCGTAGCGGGTAGCCACCCGCTGTAGACCTTCCGCCCTCCAGGCGGGGAGGGATGCTGCAGACCCCTGGAAGCGAGCTGTGGCCCGGTCACTGGGTATGCAGGTGGGATGTTTAACCCACCGGCCCCCCGCATGGAACGGGGCACGATGCGGCTCTTTCCACCCGTGAAATCTTTAATGATCTCATCCAGTTGGGGACCAAAGAGACGTCCACCTTGAAAGGGGAGGTCCGCAATACCTCTTTTAGACGCATGGTCCCTGGACCATGAGCGCAACCAAAGGACCCGTCTAAGAATGACGGCAAAAACAGCCATCCTGGACAACATAGGCAGTAGGTCCAGTGCTGCGTCACAGAGGTACTTGATACCTCGATATAAAAAGTCAGCTCTCTGCGGCGCATCCATCAGGCGACCGCAGTCCAGATCATTCTGAAGCTCCGCCATACGCTTAGACAGGTCTTGTGCCACCATGGCAGACGCCAGGGCCGGTCTCAGAGCTGAGCCTGCTACCACAAAAAGAGCTTTTAACACCGCCTCTGTCCGCCTATCAGCCGGATCCTTAAAGGAAGGGGCCCCCTTCCAGTGGAATGGTCATCGCCTTATACAGACGAGCTATCGGTGGGTCCACCACAGGTGACTCCCACTTCTTCAAAAAACTATCCTCAAAAGGATAGCGGATAGCAAAACGTTTTGACAGCGAAAAAGAATGCTGCGGACGCTACCATTCACGATAGATCAGATGATCAAAAAACTGATCATAGGGGTAAGCCCTAGGGGGCCTGGTGGACCGGCACACATACGCAGAGGTCTGCGATTCGCCATCCTGGCTCAGTCGCAGCGTAGTGCGAATTCCAGCGATAATGGCGGATACCAGCGCTTTTTCGCGCGCAGCTGCCGCCCCCTGGTCCTCCTCTCCTTCCGAGGGGGCCAGTTCACCGTCAGAAAGGTCCACTGGGGTCCCTGTGACCCCCGAAGCTATCTCTGGATCAGAATCCTCCCCTGATGAACAAGGGGGCGGAGGACGCTTCCTAGGGACCTGGTGGGCAATATCCGCCTGGGGAAGAAATTTGCCAAAGACCGCCCGCAGCTGGTCCAAAAATGCCCCTTGCGCAGATTGCGCTGTTGCTGATTCCTCCTCAGCAGGCACGGCAGGATAGTCTGCCATAGTTTTCCCCCTAAAATAGCCCTCAGTAAAATGCAGGTGAGAACACTTGGTTTGAGGCACCCCCACACAGCCGCACACCACCACCCCACAGAACGCCAGGGATACCCAGGAGGACTGCACCCGCCACCACCAACAGGAGAGCCCAGCTATACTTGCTGTTTGCTGCCAGTATCCTGAGGACCGTCAGAAGAGCTGCGCTGCCAGAAGCACACACCGTTCCAAAGAGAAAGCAAAAAACGTCTGCAGCACGTTTTCTACAGCCAGCAGGGACTCCAATATGGCCGCCGAGTGTACACTAGAGGCCGAAACCACCTGCAGGGGAACGTGTACTACCGCAAATGGCCGCTCTGAGCACTAGAGGGAAAGCTCCATAGACTTAAAATGTCCACGACCATGGGAAAATAGCGGTGGTCTACCGCAAAATGCCGGCGAATCGCCAAAATGTCGAGGCAACAATCGGGTGCGGTGGAAGGGGCCCTAGGAGCCCGCAACCAGTGGCTACCCAGGAAATCGCCCGAACACCCATCGGTCCCCCCTCCACACCTAAAAAGGGGGGAACTCTCACTCACCACTCCTGTCGGGCGTAGCGGGTAGCCACCCGTTCGCTGACCTTCGGCCCCTACCTGGGCGGGATGCTGCCGGCCGAAAAAACGCCCGAACCGGACCATAGTCTGGGACCTGGGCGCAGGTGGGGTATTCCCCCAGGCCGCCCGCGCGGAATGGGCACGATTTCGGCGGGTCCCAATACCACAGGACTGGCTCGCATCGGTCTTGATAGTAGACTTCATGCTTGATAGAAGTAAGTAATAAAAGAAAAAAGAAAACGGTCTCAAATCCCCTAAGGGAGCCAGGTCAACTCCTTGCAAACTAGGCATTAAAACTGATGAGCTATGCTAAGTGGAGGGTTTATGTGGGAAGGGGGGACGGCCCCCCGTGGGAGGGGCCAGCTTGCTCTTTCCCTGCCTAGTTAACTCCTAGTAGGACGAGCACAAACCCCACGTCATGAAGAGCTGCGTCTGTCAGTGAACGTTGGAGAAAAGACTGGTGTGCCTTGCAGGTCGGAGGGGTTATACACTGAGTGAGCACGGCCCCCTGGGAGGGGCCAGCCTTGCCTGTCTGAACTTTTGTTCTGCCTAGTCTTCTCCTGGTAAAAGGTGCATAACCCCACATGTCATGAATAAGAGGCTGCGTCTGTCAATGAACGTAAGAGAAACACGCTGTTTCCCCGCATCTTTCCTCCGACTAGCCTCAGAGAAGGTTGAAAGACCTCTACTGCTCCCAGCTTAAAGTCCTAGGTACTTGTAAGCCTCAATATGACTGTCTGCGTACCCCTTTCTCCTTGAGTTTCTTTTTCAAAACCACTGTTCCACATAGTCTTGTTCTAACGTGCAAGTGCGTTTTAGTCGACAGAATTGGCCAAAATGATGAGCCATTAAAAATAATACATAATAGGGGGTGTCATCATCCAGGTAATTACCATGAATAAAGAAAGAGTTGGAGCTGTCCCAGTAACAGCCCACCAAAAGAATTGAAGCATGGACTATTCCGACACCCAAGGATTCACACAAGTTTTTCATAAAAGGTTGTACATTTTATTGAATAATTACAAAATCTGAATATACAATCGTCTGAACTAGATTTGTACAAAGTTAGAAACAATCTAGGTTAAGCTTCACAATAGTTAAAGCTTAGCTTATGGTACTCTGGTGGGATCAGAGACCAATAAGGGATCCCTGCAGATTCCTACAGGACTCTACCGGTTTAGTGGATAACCGCTTCTTCAGGAGAGTAGGAAGGGATCTGTAAAGATTAAATAATAAAATACATTGTAACAAACATGAACAGTTCTTGTCAAACATCTTTGGACACTGGGATTAGATATATATGGCATACAGCATCTGCTTACCTAGCTGCAAGTCCAGAGCAGGCCTATGGGTCAAGAGTCAGCCACAAGGGCTATCCCCCCACGGCGAACATGGGAGCCAGAGAGAGCACAGCAAAAAAAGGGATTTTATTAAAACTTACCGTAAAATCCTTTTCTCTGAGCTCACTGACAGACGCAGCCTTTCATTAGACAAGTGGGGTTATATGCACATCCTACCAGGAGTTGACTAGGCAAATAGAAAAAGCAAGCTGGCCCCTCCCAGGGGGCCATCCTCTCTCTCCCATATAACCCCCCTGCTGTGCATAGCATATCAGTTTGTAACAAGCCGTACAAACGCAACACAGAGGGGTGGGTGCTGCGTCTGTCAGTGAACTCAGAGAAAAGGATTTTACGGTAAGTTTTAATAAAATCCCTTTTTCTCTTACGTTCACTGACAGACGCAGCCCTTCATTAGACAAGTGGGGATGTCCCAAAGCTGTGTCAGTCAAGAGGGGTGGGTAACGACAACTGTACCCAACAGAATCCTCTCAGGAGGCGCCAGCCGCGCCTACACTGCCGCCTGCAAATCTTTATGGCCAAAAGCAGCATCCGCAGATGCTGACACATCAACTTTGTAAAACTTGGTAAACGTGTGCACCGAGGCCCAAGTGGCCGCCTTGCACACCTGTGACACTGAAGCCTGGTGTCTGAAAGCCCAGGAAGTGCTAACTGCCCTGGTGGAATGAGCCATGACTGGAAAGGGGGGTACTGTGCCCCGAACAGTATACGCATGGGTCACGGTCTGTCTGATCCAACGGGAAACAGTAGCCGACGAGGCCGCCAATCCTTTGCGTGGACCATCCGTCAGCACAAACAACGCATCAGACTTCCGAAAGGAGGCTGTAGACGCCAAGTACACCCGCAAAGCCCTCACGACATCCAAGGAATGTAACTCAAATTGCTTGGGATGCGCCGGGTGCGGACATAACGAAGGAAGAACAATATCTTCATTAATGTGAAAAGAAGAGACCACCTTCGGTAGAAATGAAGGAGACGGGCGCAAGACCGCCTTGTCCTTATGAAGGACTAGGTAAGGAGACTTGCAGGACAACGCTGCCAACTTAGACACCCGCCCAGCGGATGTGATGGCCTCCAAGAAAGCCACTTTCTGCGACAGCAATTGTAAGGGAATATCCCTGATCTTCTCATAAGGCGGTTTCTGCAGCACAGAAAGCACCAAATTCAAATCCCACAGCGGCAAAGGCGACCGTACCCGAGGAGCCACATGGCGCACACCTTGTACAAATCAACTAATGTGACGCCAAAGGCCGTTGAAACAGAATCGCCAGAGCCGAAATCTGACCCTTGAGAGTACTCAATGCCAATTTTTTATCCAGGCCCTGCTGCAAAAAATCCAGGATCCTGGACACAACGTAAGAGCGAGGGTTCCAACCCCACGCCTCACACCAGGCAATATAGGCCTTCCAGGTGCGCTGATAAATCTTGCGCGAAGTACACTTGCGCGTTTTAAGCATGGTAGGGATCACGGAGTCAGCGACACCCCTATCCCTCAACACCTGGGACTCAATAGCCAAGCCGTCAAAGCCAGCAAGGGTAAAGCAGGGTGCAAGATGGGTCCCTGGGACAACAGATCTTCGCACAGCGGAAGACGCCAGGGAACATCTACCACCATTCGCACCTCGTCGGTGTACCAAGGACGCCGAGGCCAATCCGGAGCCACCAGGATTGTCGGAATCCCCTCCGCTTCCACTCTGCGCAGTGCCGCGGTAAAAGCTTGATGGGAGGAAAAGCGTACAGGAGTCAATAGCAACTCCAAAGCGCTACCAGCGCGTCCGTGACGGCTGCCAGCGGGTCTCTTGTCCTGCACACAAAGGTCTTCACCTTGTGATTGAACCGAGACGCCATGAGGTCCACATCTGGCATGCCCCAATTGTGGCAAATCTCGCAGAACACCTCTGGATGTAGGGACCATTCCCCCTGATCCAGCGTCTGGCGGCTGAGAGAATCCGCCTGCCAATTCTCTACGCTCGGAATGTAAACGGCAGAGATTGCCGGCACGTGAAGTTCTGCCCATCGCAGAATGAGAGCCGCTTCCGCAGCAGAGCTCCTCGTTCCGCCCTGATGGTTCACATACGCCACCGCCGTGGCGTTGTCCGACTGAACCCGAACCGGGAGGCCACGCAACCTTACCGTTCAGTGGGAGAGGCAGAGCCTGATCGCCCAGCACATTGATCGGAAGGCGGGATTCCTGCGCCAACCAGCGGCCCTGAGCAGACAGCTGCCCCAGGACCCCCCCCAGCCCGATAGGCTAGCGTCTGTTGTGACTATCGACCAATTCAGGGGAAGAAATGACTCCCCCCAACGTCAGGGCCGGGGCCCGAAGCCACCAGGTCAATGATCCTCTGGTCTGATGATACAATCTGATCAGCTGGTCCAGGGACAGCTGAGACTTGTCCCACCATGACAGAATCGCTCGCTGAAGCCAAGTGTGACTGTGGGCGTAGGGTACCGCCTCGAAGGCTGAAACCATGAGCCCCAACACCCGCATACAGAACCGTAAGGAAGACCACCGGCGTGACAGCAGGGTTCGCACCGCTGCTTGCAGTGTCAGCAACTTGGCCGGAGGTAAGAACACCTTTGCCTGCTCCGTGTCCAGAATCAGACCCAGGTATTCCAGGCGACAGGACGGTGTCAATGTCGACTTCTGCAGATTGATCAGGCATCCGAAGTCCTTCAATGAGGCCATGGTGATAGCCACGTTCTCCTCCAGAGCCGAAGCAGACTCCGCTCTCAGGAGCAGGTCGTCGAGGTATGCTACCACCGCAATGCCTCTCTGCCTCAACAGCGCCAACACCGGAGCCACCAGCTTGGTGAACACCCGAGGGCAGACCGAGGGGAAGTGCCACGAATTGGTAGTGCAGATCTCCCACCGCAAAGCGCAGGAAGCGCTGGTGCCGGAGACAAATGGGAACGTGGAAGTACGCGTCCCTGGTATCCAGAGATGCCATGAAGTCCCCTTGGTGTAGGGCGGCCACGACCGAACGGACAGATTCCATTCTGAATTTTCGCGCCCTCACAACGTGATTTAGCGCTTTTAGGTCCAGAACCGGCCTGACCCTCCCCTTTTTGGGTACCACAAACAGGTTGGAGTAGAAGCCGCGGAATCTTTCCAGCGGAGGTACTGGCACAATCGCCCCTTGTTCGGAGAGCGCCTGAACAGCCCCTAAGAAAGCCTCCCGACGCCCCTGAGGGAGTCTCAAGTTCGATGGGAAGAACCTGTCTGGGGGTAGAGTGCTGAACTCTATCCTGTACCCGGAGGACACCACTTCCTGCACCCACCGGTCGGAAATGCGGGCAGTCCACCTGTCTGCGAACCCCAGAAGACGCCCCCCCACCCGAGAATCGGGTGGGGGGAAACCATCATGCGGAGGCGGACTTATCCTCTGTCTTTTCGCTCTTGCGTTGCCAGGGTCGTTTACCGGCCCCCGCGGCAGACTTGCCGGGCCTCGACCCCTTGCCCGCCGCACCGGGGGCACGAAAAAAAATTCTTCTGACCCGAAGAATTAGGACCCTGCTTGCGGCGGAACTCCCGCCGCCTGGGCTCCGGAAGAAAAGTACTCTTCCCTCTAGTGAAATCCTTAATGATTTCATCCAACTGTGCCCCAAAGAGCCGACTGCCCTGGAAGGGGAGATCCGTCAGGCCCTTCTTAGACGTGTCGTCACCCGACCACGAGCGCAACCAGACTAACCGTCTGATAATGACTGCGAAAACAGACATTTTAGACAACATGGGAGGCAGGTCCAGAGCTGCGTCACACAGGTACCGAAGACCCTGAAACACATGGTCAGCCTCTCTGCGATACCTCAAGCGAACTCCCGCAGTTCAAGTCATTCTGCGGCTCCGTCATACACCCAGACAGAGATTGCGCCGCCATGGCCGATGCCAGGCATGGCTGAGCCTGCCAGCAGAAAAAGTGCTTTGGACTCCGCCTATCAGCTGGGTCCTTAAAAGAGGGAGACCCCTCCAAGGGAATGGTCGGTGCCTTATTCAGGCGCGCCACCGGAGGGTCCACTGCGGGTGATGCCCACTTCTTCACAAAGCTATCCTCAAATGGATAACGTATAGCGAAGCGTCTTGACAGGGCAAAGGAATTCTTCTGACGCTGCCATTCCTGATAGACCAGATGGTCAAAAAATTGATCATAAGGGTAAGCCTTAGGGGACCTGGGTGGCCTAGCAGACCCGCAAACTTACGCGGACTCCTGCGACTCCCCAACTTGGTCCAGTCACAAAGACGCACGGATATCTGCAATCAGTGCCGCCACCAGCGCCTTTTCGTGCGCAACCGAGGCCCCCTGGTCTTCCTTGCCGTCCGAGGGATCCAGCTCGCCCTCAGAGAGCTCCACGGGGGTCCCTGTGACCCCCGAGGCCACTTCCGGTTCAGACTCTTCCCCCGAAGACGGGGGGAGGCGGACGCTTTTTAGGGGCCCCCTTAACCTGGTTCGGCCCTACCTGGGGAAGGAATTCCCCAAATACTGCTCTCAGCTGGTCCAGGGACACCAGGGCCCCTAGCGCAGGCCGCACTGCCGCTGACTCCTCCTCAGAAGGAAACGCAGGGTCATCCGCCATTATGCCACCGGACCTGACAGGCAGAAAAAAAAAATGCCCTGACACCCCCACAATACAGCCTCACCTCCACCCCACAGATCAACCAGGGAGACCCCGGGAGGACTGCACCCACCGCTACCAGCACCCCAGGGAGAGCTCAGCTATACTTGCTGTTTGCTGCCCATAAGCGCTGTGTCCCAGTAGGAATGCTTAATGACCGCCAATCCTAGAGCCTGCGCTATCCACGCTGTCCCAGGGTGAAGAGGAAGCAAATGGCTATCAGCACATTTTTTCTTTCCAGGGACATCCAACATGGCCGCCGAGCGGTCACAAGAGGCCAAAACCTGCATACAGGCCGCGACTACGGCAAAATGGCAGCCGCTCAGCACTAGAGGGAAAACCCCAAGAAAATGGCTGCGGCTATGGAAAAATAGTGTTGATCCGCCGCAAAATGGTGGCAGATCGCCGCATGGCGGTTCGGAAGCACGGTGTGCGGTGCGGGGGTGTAGGAGGGGGGCGAGAACACCCAGGGGAGCTCTAACCCAGCGACACACCCTGCACCGGCCGGCTCAAATCGCTAAAAA
The DNA here is from genome assembly GCA_018402905.1 of Glandirana rugosa. Lineage (NCBI taxonomy): Eukaryota > Metazoa > Chordata > Amphibia > Anura > Ranidae > Glandirana > Glandirana rugosa. The sequence continues at coordinate 243,452 of BLSH010230184.1, forward strand.
TCGCCCAGCCCCCCCTCCGCGCCCCTAGGGGGGAGGGACACTCACCAGTCTGATGGGCGCAGCGGGTAGCCACCCGGTTGCAGACTTTCCTCCCACTGCCGGAAAGGGATGCTGCAGGCCACAAGTCCCTGGACGGGAACAAGTCCGATCACTGGGCGTAAGGGGGGGGGTCACCCCCTGGCCACCCGCATGGAACGGGCACGATGCGTCGGACCCCGCCAAGGCTAAAGCTAGCTCGCATCGGTCGGCTGCGCTGGGGAAAAATGCAGGATACTAGAAATCCTCTATGCCCCAGCCGGCTTCTGGATAGCAGTCTTCATCAGATAGCTTGAGAAAAATAAAAAAGCAGTAGCAAAAAAGATGAACCGCAGGTCATAGAAAACTGATATGCTATGCACAGCAGGGGGGTTATATGGGAGAGAGAGGACGGCCCCCTGGGAGGGGCCAGCTTGCTTTCTTTCTATTTGCCTAGTCAACTCCTGATAGGATGTGCATATAACCCCATTTGTCTAATGAAGGGCTGCATCTGTCAGTGAACGCAAGAGAAAGGGGGAGTAAAATCTATAAAAGAGGTATGGATTATAAATAAAAATGACATAACAATCCCATATCAAAGAAGGAAGGGGAAGTATGTGGATCCTTAGACTGAGTAGATGATAGTGCAGCCATAGACAAAAAAGGTAAAGGTCAAAATGCGGATAATAGAGGGGTAAGGGGGGGGGGAGGGAGGGAAGGAAAGGAGGATAGGTGTTGGAAAGGGGGGGAGGAAGAGCCAGGAGTGTAGGGAAAGGGAGGGAAAAAAAGGGGGAGCAGGAACCCACATTCCAAGCGTGATGATCCGAATCATGTAATGACAAGGTAAAGAACCCAAAGCGTCATACACTCGTATTGAAAATGGAAAAAAATTAAAAGAAAACACAGAAATATAACCAACCTGAATGGACACAACGGCAAGAGTAGCCCCACCGGAGACCAATTGCACTCTCAGTAAGTGGATATGACCGACAGCATACAGCATATGTAGTAAGGTAAAATGGTACAAGCCAATAGGGCAGATAGTGTATAACAAAACGGTCCTGAGTAGCTCAGAAGTAGACACTATAAACATAAAAAGATACAATCAGTGAACTCACATCTCAGAGCAGGAGCTCAAAATAAAGATGTACAAGTCTCACCAGGTTCACATAACAGTGTGCGCGCGGTCTCCAGGGAAGCTGCCATGTGTGCATCATGGCGGTCTGCTCTCTATTTAGCTCCTACATGGCCAGCGTCGGAACAAGCCACAGCTGTGCCCGGCGCGGCTGTGCATGGCCCCTCCCACGGCGCATGCGCGCGGCTTGTGTAATCATGCGATCAGGTGACCTACACACAAGCGAATGAGGAGACGCCGCCCAGGCCCAGACCGCAGGGGTCACATGTCTGCCATATGGGGATATAGCTCTACAACCCAAGGCCCTCTGGAGGCCACCAGGATAACAGCAGGACGTACGTACGCCAAACAATACCAAAGATAACTGAATGTACAATGAATATGCAGGGGAGAATGGCTTACCGGGGGGGGGGGGGGGAGTAAAC
>BLSH010230184.1:245036-262376 GCA_018402905.1 Glandirana rugosa
CAACAGGGTAAATCCCCCCCCGAAAGTAAGCCCCCACCCACAAAAACACTAGATGTACCACAAGTATTGAAAATACTTGGGGCATGTCCTCTGGCCTATATGATCTGTCCTTGATCCAATGTGCTGATACTGACTCTGCTAATTCTTTTTGGAATCTCCAATGTGTACCTGTTCTCTCCCCCTTTTTCCCTTTCCCTCATTTTCCCTTCTCTCCTCCCTTGTTTTTCCTTTCCTCAATTACCTAATGTGAATGTGGGTGGTGCTGACCCACGTTCGGTTCAGTTGCTCTAAGCTTCTAGGAGGACTGGGGTTTGTAGTTTGGTGTGGGGATGGTGAACTACGCCCGTTTTATGCCGCCCTTGACTTCACAAAATTTAGACACTAATAGTGTTTTTCATGGCTGCAGTTCTTTTTCCTTTTGATTATGGGACAACCGTTGTGCCCAGTATTTTCAATACTTGTGGTACATCTAGTGTTTTTGTGGGTGGGGGCTTACTTTCGGGGGGGATTTGTTTACTCCCCCCCCCCGGTAAGCTGTTCTCCCCTGTATATTCAGTTATCTTTGGTATTGTTTGGCTTACGTATGTCCTGCTGTTATCCTGGTGGCCTCCAGAGGGCCTTGGGTTGTAGAGCTATATCCCCATACGGCAGACATGTGACCCCCGTCTGAGGAGACGCGGCTGGGCGGCGTCTCCTCATTCGCTTGTGTGTAGGTCACCTGATCGCACGATTACACAAGCCGCGTGCATGCGCCGTGAGAGGGGCCATGCACAGCCGCGCCGGGCACAGCTGTGGCTTGTTCCGACGTTAGCCGTGTAGGAGCTAAATACAGAGCAGACCGCCATGATGGACACACGGCAGCTTCCCTGGAGACCACGCACACACTGTTATTTGAACCTGGTGAGATTTGAACACCTTTACTTTGAGCTCCTGCTCCGAGATATGTGTGAGTTCACTGATTATATCTTTTTATGTTTATAGTGTCTACTTCTGAGCTACTCAGGACCGTTTAGTTATACAACATCTGCCCTATTGGCTTGTACCATTTTACCTTACTACATATGCTGTATACTGTCGGTCATATCCACTTACTGAGAGTGCAATTGGTGTCCGGTGGGGCTACTCTTGCCGTTGTGTCCATTCAGGTTGGTTATATTTCTGTTTTCTTTTAATTTTTTTCCGTTTTCAATAGGGGTGTATGACGTTGGTGTATGGGTTCTTTACCTTTTCATTACATGATTTGGACCATCACGCTTGGAATGTGGGTTCCTGCTCCCTCCCCCCCCCTTTCCCAACACCTATCCTCCTTTCCTTCCCTCCCCCACCACTCTATAATCTGCATTTTGAGCTTTACCTTTTTTGTCTATGGCTGCACTACCATCTACTCAGTCTAAGGACCCACATACTTCCCCCTTCTTTCTTTGGTATGGGGTTATGTCATTTTTATTTATAATCCATACCTATTATAGATTTTACTCTTTTGCTGTGCTCTCTCTGGCCCCCACGTTTGCCGTGGGGGGATAGCCCTTGTGACTGACTCTTGACCCATAGGCCTGCTCTGGACATGCAGCTAGGTAAGCAGATGCTGTATGCCATATATCTAATCCATGTCCAAAGATATTTGACAAAAACTGTTCATGTTTGTTACAATGTATTTTATTATTTAATCTTTACAGATCCCTTCCTACGCTCCTGAAGAAGCGGTTATCCGCGAAACCGGTAGAGTACTGTAGGAATCCCTTATTGGTCTCTGATCCCACCAGAGTACCATAAGCTAAGCTTTAACTATTGAGAAGCTTAACCTAGATTGTTTTTAACTTTGTACTAATCTAGTTCAGACAATTGTTTGTATTCAGATTTTGTAATTATTCAATAAAATGTACAACCTTTTATTAAAAACTTGTGTCGGAAGTGTCCATGCTTCAGTTCTTGTGGTTGGCTGTTACTGGGACAGCTCCAACTCATTATTTATGAGAATTGGCCAAAAGGTACATTCCTAAGAGGACTCTCATGGATGACATGCGTAAAGGAGATGCCAAATGGGTTGTTGGCACAGTGCATTAAGAAACCTTTCAATTAAGTCTGTGCCATCCCAGATGATCAGTATGTCATCAATGTAACGTGTGTAGAGGACCAGGTTCTCCCCGAACAGGTTGTTGCTCCAGATGAACTGGTGCTCCCAAAAACCCATGAAGATGTTTCAATAGCTCAGGGCGATCCTGGCCCCAATAGCAGTTCCTTGAGTTTGTCTATGTTTGCCTAGGAAGGACAAAAGGTTATGTTCAAGAAAAAACTTGATGCAACTTAGCAGGAACTGGGTTTGTGTAGGATGAAATAGCCGATCCTTGGAGAGAAAGAATTCTGTGGCTCTTATTCCAAACTCATGTCTGAAGGAGGTATAAAGGAAGGCCACATCAAGAGAGCCACCTATAACTCAACAGGATTTCCAACATATGGCCAGAATCGTTGACATAGGAGGGAAGGTGCAGGACCTGTCCTGCAAAAAAAAAAAAAAGTCACTATAGCAACCTAGGTTGCTGAGCATTTCCATCCCTGCTATGATGTATCTTCCCTGCTACCCTGGAAGATTATTGGGGATCCTTGTGGAACTTCAGGATGTGGTAGAAAAATGGTGTTGTTGGATGTTTGTTTTTTTTTTTTTTTTTTTTTTTAAAAAAAAGAAAATATTCATCCTTAGTCAAAATAGCTCCTTGAGTTCTTTTTTGTACTGCAACACTGGGTTACAAGGGAGCACAACATAGGTGTCCTGATCCCCCAAAAGTTGCAGACCCTCATAAATATACACATCCCTATCCTGTATGACCAAGCTATTTTATCAGCTTACCTGATAACCCCTGTATTTTGTTTGAGGTTGTTGAGAGAGCCTAAGAGTGGATCAGCATCAGAGGAATTCTTAATGTTCTTAAGCTGGATAAAAACCACTTCATAAAATGCAGGAATGTGATTACCTTTCATCCAATGGGGGTGGAAAGTGGTATGTTTGACACTTTCTTAAAATAATCCTGAAAGGACATCACCAGGAAAAGAGGTGAGGTCAGTGACCTCACAGGAACCTGTTTATTCTTGTATTCAGTTCTGTGTCTATGATTGGTGATATGAGGTGTTTGAGTGGGAGGTATGGCAGCTTCAGCTGTCAAGATGTTGTAATTGATTGGACGTGCTCTTTTGTTTCCAATTAAATTCCCACCCATGCAGGTTATCCTTTCTATCCCCGCTCAAATGTATCCAATTTTTTTTTTAATGAGTTCTGTTTCAAAACTCATTTGCTCATTCACTCTCTTATCCCAATCATCAAAGTCCTTAATGTCTGTATAAAAATTTAGTTCATCCTGTATATTCTGATTCTCATCTCTAATTTTAGTGAGCATTCGCTTTGTTGGATGATGAGATTCAGCCACAATCAGTTGCATTTTCTTAGATTGTCCAACCATTATGCTTTCAGATCTTCCTCCAGGAAGTCACATAGTTTGGGTAATCATGAGCCCCCTTAGGACCCTATTAACATCGAAATATTTCTGTAGGACTAGAATGTCACACCATTGTATCATCTCCTTTTCTAATACATGCTTAATTTTATTTAAAAAAAAGGGATTATAATTTACCGTAAATTCCCTTTCTCTGAGTTCACTGACAGGCGCAGCCTTCTTATGACAAGTGGGGTTATGCTCATATCACTAGGAGTAGACCAGGCAAAAACAAACAAAAGCATAGGCTGCCCCCTCACCTTAGCATATAATCCCCCTGCTCTGCATAGCACATCAGTTCGTAACAAGCCGTACAAACTCAACACAGAGGGGTGGGTGCTGCATCTGTCAGTGAACTCAGAGAAAAGGATTTTACGGTAAGTTATAATAAAATCCCTTTTACTCTTCCGTTCACTGACAGACGCAGCCTTCTTATGACACATGGGGACGTCCAAAAGCTGTACCAATCAAGAAGGGTGGGCAAACTATAACAACTGTACCCAACAGAAAAAGCCCTCTCATGCAGCGCTAATCGCGCCTACACTGCCACTTGTAATACTTTGCAGCCAAAGGCAGCATCCGAAGATGCTGAAACATCAATTTTGTAAAATTTATTAAACGTGTGCACTGAGGCCCAGGTAGCCGCTTTGCACACCTGAGAAACAGAGGCCTGGTGTCTAAACGCCCAGGAAGTACTAATTGCCCTGGTGGAATGAGCCGTGACTGGAAACAGGGGAACCTTGCCCCGAATCTCATATGCTTGAGTCACGGTCTTCCTTATCCAATGAGAAATGGTAGCGGACGAGGCCGCCATGCCTTTGCACGACCCTTCCGTCAGCACAAATAAAGAATCAGACTTCCGAAAAGAAGCTGTAAAAAACAAATACACCCGCAAAGCCCTCACCACATCCAAAGAATGCAGTTCAACTTCTTTGGGATGCAACGGGTGAGGGCACAATGAGAGAACAACATCCTCATTTAAATGAAAAGAAGAAACCACCTTCGGAAGAAACTAAGGTCACAAAACCGCCTTGTCCTTATGAAGGACCAACTAAGGTGACTTGCAGGATAATGCTGCCAACTCAGACACCCGCCTAGCAGATGTGACAACCACAAGAAAAGCCACTTTCTGCGACAACAGTCGCAAGGGAATGTCCCTAACCTTTTCATATGGTGGTTTCTGCAGCATAGAAAGCACCAGATTCAAATCCCATGGTGCCAGAGGCGACCGTATCCGAGGAGCCACATTACGTACCCCCTGTACAAATGTACGGATCAATGAATGAGACGCCAAGGGCCGTTGAAAAAGAACCACCAGGGCCGAAATCTGACCCTTAAGCGTACTTAACGCCAGGTTCTTGTCCAATCCTTGCTGCAAAAAAGTCAGTACTCTGGACACTATATAAGAGCGGGGGTTCCAACCCCCTGCCTCGCACCAGGTAATATAGGCCTTCCAGGTCCTATGATAAATCTTACATGAAGTACCCTTACGTGCTTCAATCATAGTAGGGAACACGGAGTTCCCTCAACACCTGGGACTCAATAGCCAAGCCGTCAAAGCCAGCGAGGGTAAAGCAGGGTGCAAGATGGGCCCGAGACAGTAGGTCTTCGCGAAGTGGAAGACGCCACGGAACATCTGTCACCATCCATAATACGTCGGCGTACCAAGGACGCCGAGGCCAATCCGGAGCTACCAGGATTGTCAGGTTTCCCTCTGCTTCTATCCTGCGCAGAACCTGCGGTAGAAGCTTTAGAGGAGGAAAGATGTACAGAAGCCGATACCGACCCCAGGGCGCTACCAGGGCGCCCACCAACGGATCTCTTGTTCTGCACACAAAGGTCTGTACCTTGTGATTGAACCTGGAGGCCTTGAGGTCCACCTCTGGCGTGCCCCACTTGAGGCAAATCTGGCGGAACACTTCTGGATGTAGGGACCATTCCCCCTGATCCAGAGTCTGGCGGCTGAGAAAGTCCACCTGCCAGTTTTCCACGCCTGGGATGTAGATTGCAGAGAGAGCTGGCACATGAAGTTCTGCCCACCGAAGGATCAGAGCCGCCTCCGTGGCTGCTGCCGAGCTTCTTGTTCTGCCCTGATGGTTCACATATGCCACAGCAGTGGCATTGTCCCGACTGAACCCAGACAGGGAGGCCTCGCAGCCTTTCTGACCAACGGGACAAAGTCTGATCGCTCTCAGTTCCAGTACATTTATTGGAAGACAAGCTTCCTGCACTGACGAACGACCCTGGGCAGAGAACTGACCCAGGACCCCTCCTCAGCCCAATAGGCTGGCATCTGTCGTTACTATTGACCAATTGAGGGGGAGAAAAAATGTTCCCAACTTTAGGGCCGGAGCCCGAATACACCAAAGGATCCTCGGGACTGATGATCCAACCTGATCAGTCTGTCTAGGGATAGGGGAGATTTGTCCCATTGCGACAAAATCGCCTTCTGCAAGAGCAGAGTGTGACTCGGGGCTTATGGTGTCGACTTTCGAAGCGATACCTTACGCCCAAACACTCGCATACAGAACCGTTAGGAGGACCACTGGCGTGATAACAGGGATCGCACTGCTGCCTGAAAGGTCAGGAGCTTGTTTGGTGGTAAAAACACACTTGCCTGCACCGTGTCCAGAATCAGACCCAGGTATTCCAGCCGGCAGGATGGAGTCAACAATGATTTCTGCAGGTTGATCAGCCAACCGAACTCTTAACGTGGACACCGTGATCATCACGTTCTCCTCCAGAGCCGCAGCAGACTGCTCTCAGGAGTAAATCGTCGAGGTATGCTACTACCGCAATATCTCTCTGTCTCAGCAGCGTCAGCATCGGGGCCACCACCTTGGTGAACACACAGGGAGATGAAGCCAGCCCGAAGGGGAGTGCCACAAACTGGTAATGCAGGTCCCCCACTGCGAAGCGTAGAAACCGCTGGTGACACTGACCAACTGGAACATGGAGATATGCGTCCCTGATATCCAGGCACGTCATGAATTCCCCTTGGTGCAGGGCAGCCACGACCGAGCGGATGGACTCCATCCTGAATCTCTTCGTCTTTACGAAGCGGTTTAATGCCTTCAGGTCCAGAACTGGCCTGACACCGCCCTTTTTGGGCACCACAAAGAGGTTTGAGTAAAACCTGTGAAATCTTTCCACCATGGGTACTGGTACAATTACCGCCTGTTCGGCAAGCGCCCGAACAGCCCCTAGAAGCACCTCCCGACGCCCCTGCGGGAGTCTTAAGTTTGAAGGGAAGAACCTTTCTGGGGGCAGAAAGATTCATTCTATCCTGTACCCGGAGGACACCACCTCCAGTACCCACCGATCGGTGATGCGGGCAGTCCATCTGTCTGCGAACCCCAGCAACCGGCTCCCCAGCCGTGAGTCGGGTGGGGGCAACCCATCATGCGGAGGTTGATTTATCCTTCGCTTTTTCGGACTTATGCTGCCAGGGCCTTTTACTGGGCCCAGCAGAAGCCTTACTGGACTTGAAGCCCTTACCCGCTGAGCCAGGTGCCAAAAAAAACTTCTGACCTGAAGAAACAGGGCCCTGCCTACGGCAAAAATCCCGCCGCTTTGGCTCTGGAAGGAAAGTACTCTTCCCTCCCGTGAAATCCTTAATGATTTCATCCAACTGTGGGCCAAACAGACGCCCTCCCTGAAAGGGAAGATATGCAAGAGCTTTCTTTGAAGCCTGGTTGCCTGACCAAGAGCGGAGCCACAGCATCCGCTTGATAACAATTGCAAAAACAGACATTTTTGACAATATGGGAAGGTGGTCCAAAGCAGCATGGCATATGTAGCGGAGACCCTCTTCCAAATGTTGTGCCCGCTGCACCCCAGCCTGTGCACACTCACTAGTTAAACCAGTGTGCAGTGTGGCAGCATTCTCGTGAAGAGATTGTGTTGCCATCGCAGCCGCTAGAGCTGGCCACATGGCTGACCCAGCCAACAAGAACAGTGCCTTACACACTGCCTCCATGCGGCGATCTGCCGCCTCCTTAAAAGACGGAGACCCCTCCAAGGGAATGGTCGTTGCCTTATTCAGATGGACCACTGGGGGGTCCACCGTTGGGGAAGCCCATCTCTTAGTAAAGCTATCCTCAAAGGGGTAGCGAACAGCAAAGCTTTTAGGAAAAGCAAAGGAATTTGGCGGCCGCAGCCATTCCTTGAACACCGCCTGTTCTAACACCTGATCATAAGGGTAAGCCCTAGGGGGTTTAAGTGATCCACAAATATATGTGGACTCATGCGACTCCCCTGCTTGGTCAAGCCGCATGGAGTCGCAGATATCAGTGATCAGAGCGGCCACTATCGCTTTATCACGTGAAAAAGGAGCCTCCTGATCACCTTTGCCTTCTGATGGCAGTTCACCCTCTGATAGGTCCACAGGTGTGACCACTGAGGTGCTTTCTGGATCCGAATCCTCCCCTAAGGAATGAGGGGGGGGTGGGCATTCTTTGGGGGCCCCCGCCCGGGGAAAGAACTCCCCAAATACCGCCCTCAGCTGTTCCAAGGACACCAAGGTTCCCGGGGTGGATTGTTGATCCACAGGTACACCTGCCATAGCCTTGCCGGCCTCTGACATCCCAGCCTTTCCGGCACCCCCACTGTGTGACCACCACCTCTACCCCACCAATCAGCCAGGGAGACCCGGGAGGATTGCACCCACCGCTACCAGCACCCAGGGAGAGCCAGCTATACTTGCTGTTTTAAATGCCTCAGCACTTGTGACCGGAATGAGCAATGCACAAAAATCCACTGCACTTCAAGAGCCTGCACCACAGAGTGTCAGCCACGTTTTCCAAGTGAAACCGGAAGTATTACTTCCGTTTTTATCACTTCCTGTAATACCAAAAACGACCACTGGGGGCCGCCAGAGGACAGGCTGAAAACCGCATGGGTTACCAAACAATGGATGCTGCCATTAACACAAGCAGAGCTTATAGAAAAATGGCATGGTCGGCGGATGAATGAATGGTGATCCACACCGAATGGCGACGAACCGCTTAACCACTTGCCGACCGCCGATCGGCATTTGACGGCGGCAAAGTGGTTCGTTCCCGCAAAACGCCGTCATACGACGGCGGCTGCGGGATCGAGCTTAGTGAGCGCACGCCGCCGGAGGCACGCCCGCGCGCTCACTGTGTTCGGGGAGGGCCAGGGAGCGGCGGCTTCGATTGCCGCCGGCTACCCGCGATGGCCCCCCCGAGCGGAGGAACGTGTGTCTGTGTATGTAAACACGGACCTCCGCTCTGTGTGAAGGGGGAAGGGCTGTGATCACAGCCTTCCTGTATACGAAGGCTGTGACCACTTCCCTTCCCCAGATAGTGCAGTCCCCCTACAGTTAGAACACGCCCAGGGAACATAGTTAACCCTTAGAGCGCCCCCTGCAGGTTAACCCCTTCACTGCCAATGACATTTACACAGTAATCAGTGCATTTTTATAGCACTGATCGCTGTATAAATGCCAATGGTCCCAAAAAAGTGTCAAAATAGTCCGACATGTCCGCTGAAATATCGCAGTACCGCTATAAATCGCAGATCGCCGCCATTACTAGTAAAAAAAAAAACAAAAAAAAACCCAAAAATGAATTATCATCCGTAAACGCGACCACTTTTGCGCAAACCAATCAAACGCCGATTGCGATTTTTTTTATCGCAAATATGAGGAAGAATATAAATCGGCCAAAAACGGTGAAAACATTTTTTTTATATTTTTTTTTTTGATTTGTATTCTAGCAAAAAGTAAGAAATTTGTCGCTCTTCTTTTGTTTATAGCGGCGATCAGAAATGACGCAGAGGTGATCAAATACCACCAAAAGAAAGCTCTGTTTGTGGGAAAAAAGGACGCAAATGTAGTTTGGACTGGGAAAAGTTTTTGGATTCTAGATATCCTCTATACCACCAGCCGGCTTCTTGATAGCAGTCTTCATCAGAAAAAACCTTCAGGAGACCGCAGATCCCATTAGGGAACCAGGTCTACTCCTTGCACTAGGCAATTTAAAACTGATGCAGAGCAGGGGGATTATATGCTAAGGTGAGGACGGCCCCCTGGGAGGGGCCAACCTATGCTTTTGTTTTTGCCTACTCTACACCTAGTGATAGGAGCATAACCCCACGTGTCATAAGAAGGCTGCGTCTGTCAGTGAACGGAAGAGTAACAAAGGCGCCGTTTCGTCTTCTCGGCCATATGCATTGGAGGTGCTGTTTAGTAAGCGAAACTTTGTTTTGTTCAAATGAATCAATGCTGTTTGTGAAACCTTTGGCTAGTGGAGTTCTTCTAATTTGCCTATCAATGGACAAAACCTTGATGGAACGATGTTGAATCAAGTCCTGATACTGTCAAAGCAATGGAAAGCCTATGCAAATTTTCAGCTGCTGGAACCCCACAGATAGTGAACCAAAGTCCAAAGCAAAATCTCCTGCGCTTAAGTGTTGCAATGGCAATATTAGTGGCATGGGACTGGTAGATCACAGAGGAAGCACAGGTGTTGCTGCCCTCCAAGGGCCAGGGGACACCCAAAGGAACGCTAAGGAGATTTCCGTGTCACTGTGGGTTCCAGAAGTAGGAAATGTTCAGTAGGCTAACACAGCGTGCGTTCCACGCTGTGAGTCCTCTACAGACCACGTGTCACAATTCTTTTAGAAGACTGCTCACCGTCTTGCTGCAAATGTCCATGGGTCCCCCTTCAGGGATCGCATAACAGTATGTAAACACTCTGATAGGTACATTCCCAGTGATTCATTATCTATAGAATATTCACAGTGTCCTCTTCTCTGTCCCTGTGTTGGATTTTTCCATCCATCCCATATTGGGGGGGGGGGGGGTCTCTCACCTTCTAGCATCTGCACTATGTGTGTGTGTGTATATATATATATCATGGAGGGCACAAGGGATACTTGTTAACAGCACTATTGGATCTGAGCAGTATCATAAGTCCTACCTTATGATTGTGTCATAATTATTTGTCTATGTCTATTATTATTTTAAATACTATTTCTAACATTATTAATTCTTTATGATGATCTTTTTATTTGTTTATATGATGATCATTATTAGTACTATTAATATTACTGTTATATTGTTGTCAAGTGCATTGATTGGATCTTGTGCACTGGGGCAGGGCTTAGTCCCATATCATCAGTTACCCCACCCACTTCCAGGGAGGGACACCTACAGTATGTGATGCAATTGATTTACTATATTAATGGGGCTATGATAGGATACGGTTTGGCTCTGAGGAAGAGGGGATTGCCCCTCAAAACATGTCAGCCTTCCATAGTGTTGGACACTGCCTTGATGACAGGGTTACTGTTGGTCCTTTGCGGACTTAGATATGCTTTTACTTTCACCTTGTTTGTGAGTATATACACGTTTCCTTTTGGTTGTAATAAATTTACTTGGGTAATGCGCAAGGCTGCTGTGCCCTCTCTAGTTTCTTACAGTGTTCCTTTGGGTGTCCCCTGGCACGCAAGGCCTGTGCTTCCTCTGATCTGCCAGTCCCATGCCACTCATATTGCCATTGCAACACTTTTGAGCGCAGAAGATTTTGTTCATGACTGGAAGTCTTGTGACATCACAACTCCACCCACCAAACTCCAGCAAAGAGAGCCACCCATTGATTCCAGTGTTTTGCAAGGCTGCTACTGCTGAAAGGGGCGACATTTGCAAGGTAGGGATTTGTGCAGGAGGCTTGCATGTATATATACAGTACATTAATACTGTGCCATTAGTTTATACTGGGTGAGTGGTGGGTTTACATCCACTTTAATAAGAATGTAGAATCAAAAAAGGTTCCTTGACAAGTTGATAAACAAAAAAACAGACACTTTAATGCAAGTTTTTTTTTTTTTAACATATTAAATGTAAAAAGCAACATTAAAGTTCTAAATATCGGGTTCCTTAGCCAAAACACTTCAACTGCTGCCTTCCAAGTAATAAATAGGACACATTAAAGCAAACTATCCATTAGTAATTGTTGGGTAGCCACAGAAAAGCTAAGTACTATAGAGGTCTACTAAGACAAATGAAATACAGTAAAACCTTGGATGGCGTGTAACTTGATCTGCGAGTGTTATGCAGACAAGCACATTTTTAAAAAAAATATTTTGACTCGATAAACAAGCGATGTCTTGATATACACGCAACATCACAACGAAGTATAAAAAAAGAAGAGAGTGCAGCAATACGATTACATTTAATGAAGGTACAACATTTAGCAATTTGCATGGTTGATGTAGAACTATGGTCAAAATTATAAAATCAATATGTTATGCACCTATACAGTCTGTTAAACATGTCAAATAATTTTTTTTTGCAAAAAGCAGTAAAGATGTTGAGATTTCTACCTTATCCCCTGCTCTCATGTACACTTCCTTTAGTGAAGTGACAACTTTACTTCCTGGTCTTCGATTACTTGTGTTGAACACATTTTGTCTCCATTTGCGTCTATCGCTCTGCAAAAAAGGGCCTGACATCGGGGGGAGGGGTTTTTGTATCACATGGGAAGCTGAGGGATTTCATTCTACATAGAATCCAGATTTGGCCCCGCCCACGTCTTCCCTATGTAGCCCCACCCACTCCCACCTATGTCCCCCTTTGCCTGCCCACTGCTTTAGATCCTAAACCTAGCTTGTCTAATGACTTGTGGCTGTTTTACATAGCACAAACCCAGCTATTAATTGGCAGATGCGTATGTATTATGTAAAATAGACCGAGCATGATAGAAGCCTGAGGGAATGATAGACAAGCTATTTCACTGACAGAAAATTACATCTGAGATCTGCTCAACTCCTTCCATCATCATTACTTGTATACACCAAAGGAGGACTGTTGGAGGGGATTATAGACCAGAATTGCAGTATATGGTAGGAAAATAATATCAGTTATGTTTATTACCATGTGTAAGTTTCAGGTCTTTATATGAGGATTTACTAAAATATGTATGTTGCCTTTAGTACTTTAAAACACGCATTTAAGTATGCAGGAATCCGGGGTAAAGCTGCCCACAGACCATCCACCGCACCGCCACCCCTTCCACACTGCGCTACATGAGTGCTCCAAGCCTCGCTTTCAGATTGCTCTACTGCAGGAAAGTCACCCCAGTCACGAATGCATACTGACAATGGTGAGAGCCGACGGTGCGGAGGATGGTTTATGTGGACAGCTTTACCCCAGATGCTTGCATACTTAGATGTGCCATATTGCTACACGTAGAGGCACCTCTCTTCTCTTTTATACTCCTGATGGATTTTGCTTCTAATCCTTGTGGAGGCTGCCATTTGTGAATGGACATTTTACGGTTAAACAACCTACCACACATTGCTATAATCTTTTTATATGGACTATAAACTAAAGGACTTCTGAATAAATAGTTGTGGAACGAATCAACTGAGTTTGCATTATTTCATTATAGTGCTGCTTTGGATTACAAGCATGTTTCCGGAACTAATTAAGCTCGCAATCCAAGGTTTTACTGTATGCTGAGGCATAAATTAAGTAGCTATAAGAGGGGGGAAAAAAAAACAGGTCGCCTGCAAATTTGAAGATATAGGATTTGTGCCTTGTCAGTAAAGTACAGGACAGACTCTAATCTAAGCAGCAATCTTCAGGTGACTGGATGCTGGCAAAACAGGTTGCAGAGACATTCCCCTTTTAACACCTCACAGCTAGCCTCAGTTTTGGAGAAAGCAAAAGGGAGATCATAATAGAAGGGAGGGACCTGTATCTTGAACTGTACTTCAAGAGATGGATTTTACTGGTAAAGCAAAATTCTTAGTCATACATTATGGAACATAGGATCTTAAACTGACTGGGCCATCCAAAAGCAGTCCAAACGTGGTGTGTGACACAAGAATGATAAAAGACCCAGGATAAAATGGGTTCAGAAAGGCTCAACAGATTCAGAGAGCAACTTGCAGTATCAGGAGGCGGCCTGAACATCCAACTGATGGACCAAGCAAGCATGTGAACAGGTGTCCAGGTGGTGGCTTTTCAAATATGAGAAACAAATGCCCAATGCTGAAAATCACAAAAATCACTAACAGATCTTATAGACTGTGCCTTAATAGGAGGAAAGAACCCTAACCTCCAAACCATAGGACTTTAAAACTTGTCTGATCCATCTAGCAGTGGTGAAAACCTTAAACCTCTTTAGAAGAAAGGGCTTCACTGACTCCAGTGCTGGGTTGCAAATCCACCATTCTAGAGACAGTCTGGGCTTGGTGATCAGATGTATAGGACAGCCCCTGAACTGGACACACATTGCCAGAATGTTGAGCTGCAACAGTCTGGAGTGAAACTGGGCATATCACACAGCATTGAACGAGGCTCTAGGAGCTCATGCAGATACAAAGGGAGGGCTTTCCTTAGTGCCAGACATGAGTGGGGAGAAAGAAGTTCCTGGACAGGGTTGTGTTTAATAAAAGGGCCATGTATTCCAATCTGTGAAATCGGGCTAGCGATGACTTCCCCAGATGGAGGATCCAACCAAGCTCTGTAGAGTCTGCACTGTCTGTTGGGTGCTGGCTAACCGGAACAGTAAGAATTGGTATTTTACCATGAGATCTTCCACATATCACATAACATGAATCCCTTGACCCCAGAACAGAGGCAAAACCAGGGGAAGCACCTTGGTAAAAACACAGGGCCATGAACTGGCCAACGGGAAGGGAAAATAAAATTGGCAATACTGTGCCCACTGTAAAAAAAGTAAACAGTGCTGATGAGGTGGAAAGATAGGAAGCATCATTGACGTCTGAGGCCTGAAAAGCCAATGGGAGGAAAGGAAAGGGTGACCTGGCAGTGTTCTTGTGAAACTTATAAACCTGTAAGAAAAAGTTCAGTCAGATTGAAAATGGGCTTGAATCTTTTAAAAAGTTTGGGAATTGTAAAAAGGTTTGAGTAGGACTTGGAAAACGTTATTCCAATGGTACAGGACAATGACCCACTGACAAGAGCTGCCGTGCAGCAGCAAGCACAAACACCCGCTGTGATGGGGAAGGAGACATATTGACCGCATGAAGTGGGGGAGGAGACCAAGTACAGGCGACAGCGAGGGGAGACGGAGATTTAGCCACCCCCCCCGATTCGTGCATATGCAAAATCGTAAACCCGCTGTAATGCCGCAAGGCTTCTCTGCTGGTTTCCCTTAGCCAAGATGATCGCATCAGCATACTTACACCCTTGTAACCTTCTTGATGTGCTTATCCAAGAAAGACGTTCACCTTCAAAGGGTACCACTAAAGGCACTTCTTGCATGGGAGCTAACCTGACCAGCATTTAAGCCAAAGGATCACACGCACGTGGATAGAGATTTGATGAAGTACCTGCCAAGCTGTTGAAGCAGCCTGGGTGTGATTGTTTAAAGGGCTAAATGTCAGAAACAAGTTATTACCTCATCCTAGTTTTACCCTCCATTATGGGCAAACCCCCACAAGAATCCTATCCTAAATGACAGAGTTCCAGCACTGGCAGACCACTGCCATGAACAGATGCAACTAACTCCATGCGTTACACTATGTGCCAAAGAGAGCACCTACGGCACAATCCAGTGCATATCTAACATTGCTTCTTCCATTGGGCAGGGTCCAGTCAAGCTGCAATGGGAGCCACAGTGGCTATAGATCGTGATAAAGAATAAGCGTGGTGGAATTAGAGGAATAGCGCCATAGGAAGGTAAGCTTCTCTAAGAGCCCATTCACACAGGGGCGACTTGCGATCCGACTTGAGTTGCCTCAAGTCGCCCCAAGTCGCTTGACATTTGAAATCCCATTGAAATGAATGGGAGCCGTCTTAATATACACGACTGAAGTCGCTCCGACTTCAAGGCGACTTCTGAAAAGGTTCCTGTACTACTTCTAGGCGACTTCTATCCGACTTGTGCCCATAGAATTCAATAGAAGTCGCCTCCAAGTCGGATCCCCCATCTACATAGAAGCGACTTGGAGGCGACTTCTATTGAATTCTATGGTCAAAAGAATAGAATTTATTTTTAGGCAGCCCCCTCCCTCCCTTCTCTGATTGGTCAAGTCAAAGTCGCCTGGCAAAAGTCATGTTGTAAAGTCGCCTGAGGTCTTTGAAGTCGCGCTGGAAGTCGCGCTGAAAGTCGCGCTTAAATCGCCTAGCGAAGTCGCGCTGAAATCGTGTCGCCCCTATGTGAATGCAGCCTAAGAAGAGATCCATCTCCTAAAGACACTAGCAAAAAAACTGGGATGTCGCCTGTATAAACTCGCACGCAACTTCAGTTTGCTAGTGTCCAACCACCTGGGGGGAGCTGCTTATAATCCAATCATTAAGATTAGAGAGCCTGTGTCCCATACTGTATGGCTAATACAATTCATGGAAGTGTTTTCACAGATTTCAAACATAAGGTGACACATGAAATTCCACTGAAAATAATAGAGTGCCTTTCTAGACGTTGTGCTAACATCAAGTCAAAATCAAATTGACACTAGATTAGCGACTTGTGATTCTAAGAAGTTTTAAAAGACCAAAACAAAGGATGCAATTGAATAGTTCAGAAAAAAATCCTAGATATTTAAAAGATGCCCACATTCCAAATGCCAGCTAAGCATGTGATTTATAAGTCCCACTTATAAACAAGACAAAAAAGCAAAGGCTTTGTAGTAAACTAAAGAGTAATTTTATAATTTTCTGAGAGGAATCCTATCCTTCGTAGGATAGATATGTTATGAAGAAAAAAAAACAAAAAAAAGGGGCTGCTTGGTCAAGAACTTAAGTGTCAAGCTTAGTTTTGGGGAGGTGGTGGCGGAGGAGCAGGGGGCATAGAAAATGGAGGTATACCTGGAACACCCATACCCATCATTGTCACAAAGTTGGAAGGATCTATTGGAGGTGGGGGAGGAGGTGGTGGAGCATACAGTAGGCCTGAAGTTCCTGGAGGTGGGGGAGGTGGAGGTGGTGGAGCACTAGGTGGAAGTGGAGGCTGAACACCGGGAGGAGGCGGCACCAAGGAAGAACTTGTCTGGATGCTTGTGCCCGTTGACGCAGTGGCTCCTCCTTGCTGTTGCCAAGGAGGTAGGGAGGCAGAGGCAGATGTGGATTGTGCAGCTGAAACAAAACACAAAATGAGAACAAGGAAGCAAAATTGCTGGGTGGGCAAAGTTACACAGGCAGCGAAGAGGCTTTAAGAAGCAAACTTAATTGTTCATACTCACTTTGCTGCCAAGGAAGGGGTGCTGTTGGCTGTGGAGGAGCAGCTGTTGCTTGTTGCTGCCAAGGTGGCAATGTGGGGGCTGATGGTGGTGGTGGGGGGGGTGCTGGCCCAGTAGGTGGTGGAGGTGGAGGTGGTGGCATAAGACCCATGGGGTGAGAATACGAGAGGCCTGTAAATAGGAAAATTAGTGTAATTCCAATAATAAAATATAAAATGTTTCAACTATCTAAAATCTTACCCATGTGATGGGGACCAGGTGGATGGGCTCCAGGATGTGGCTGCATCCAGTGATGATGAGCGGTAGGATTAGGCTGGATGGGTGGGCCATTCCCTGCCCCTCCTATAGGGGCAGGGAAAGAGTGAGGAGCACCATGCAAAGCCGGAAACGGCCTATCGGTGGCCATCCAGGGAGGACGGTTCTGTGTTAGAAAACACAAAGAAAATATAAAATTAACGATATTAAAGGCAGATTTCAAAAACAAAAAAATAACAAACCTGTTATACAGTGGTTATAAAAAGTCTACACACCCCTGTTAAAATGTCAGGTTTCTGTGATGTAAAAAATGAGAGAACTCATTTCAGGACTTTTTCGCCTTCAATGTGACCTATAAACTGTACAACAAACTGAAATCTTTATTTTTTTTTGGGGGGGGGGGGGGGGGGGTTTAAAAAAAAAA
>BLSH010230184.1:281211-299537 GCA_018402905.1 Glandirana rugosa
GGGGGGGGGGGGGGGGGGGGGGCGCGAGGTGTGGCAGGGGGCAAGATGGAGAGCTGATCCCACCGGTGGCTACCACGGACAAGCTGCTGTTACCGTGAAAATCACGAGTTTGCAGACGTCGGGCCCCCTTCACACCCTGTAACGGGGGGAAGGCAGGGTGTTCACTTACCGGTCCGACGTCACGGTAGCCACCCAAATGCAGACTTTGCGCCGTTGATGGCGGTATGCTGCAGGCCCAAAGTCGCCCTGCCGAACGCATCGGTAAAGGGGACCAATAGGAGAATTCCACCCCGGGCCTCCCGCACGAAACGGGTAAGATGCGGCGGGTCCCCATAGTGGGACTGGCTTCGCATCATGTTGGCCAGGTCGTGGAAAGTACAGAGCTCCAGGACTCTCTATGCCCCGACCGGCTTCTTGATAGCAGATCATCTTGATTGCAGTAAAAAAATAACGAAAAATAAAAAAGAAAATGGTCATAACAGGACCGCAGTTCCCTATAGGGAAGCCAGGTCAACTCCTTGCGAACTAGGCATTGAAACTGAAGAGCTATACTGTGAGGGGGTTTAATGTAGGAAGAGAGGACGGCCCCCAGGGGAGGGGCTAGCTGATTCTTTTCCCTGCCTAGTTAACTCCTAGTGGGACGAACATAAACCCACAAAGTCAATGGAGAGCTGCGTCTGTCAGTGAACGTAAGGAGAAAAATCAGTACTCTGGACACCATATAAGAGCGGGGGTTCCAACACCCTGCCTCGCACCAGGCAATATAAGCCTTCCAGGTCCTATGTTAAATCTTGCGTGAGGTACCTTTACGTGCTTCAATCATAGTAGGTATCACGGAGTCCGAGACACCCCTATCCTTCAACACCTGGGACTCAATAGCCAAGCCGTCAAAGCCAGCGAGGGTAAAGCAGGGTGCAAGATGGGCCCCTGAGACAGTAGGTCTTCGCGAAGTGGAAGACGCCATGGAACATCTGTCACCATCCGTACTACGTCGGCGTACCAAGGGCGCCGAGGACAATCCGGCGCTACCAGGATTGTCGGGATTCCCTCTGCTTCTATCCTGCGCAGAACCCGCGGTAGAAGCTTTAGAGGAGGAAAGATGTACAGAAGCCGATACCGACTCCAGGGCGCTACCAGCGCGTCCGAGGCAACCGTCAGCGGATCTTTTGTTCTGCACACAAAGGTCTGTACCTTGTGATTGAACCTGAAGGCCATGAGGTCCACCTCTGGTGTGCCCCACTTGAGGCAAATCTGGCGGAACACTTCTGGATGTAGGGACCATTCCCCCTGATCCAGAGTCCAGCGGCTGAGAAAGTCAGCCTGACAATTTTCCACGCCTGGGATGTAGATTGCAGAGAGAGCTGGCACGTGAAGTTCTGCCCACCGAAGGATCAGAGCCACCTCCGCGGCTGCTGAGCTTCTTGTTCCGCCCTGATGGTTCACATATGCCACGGCCGTGGCATTGTCTGACTGAACCCGGACAGGGAGGCCTCGCAGCCTTTCTGACCAACGGGACAGACAAAGCCTGATCGCTCTCAGTTCCAGTACATTTATTGGAAGACAAGCTTCCTGCACTGACCAACGACCCTGGGCAGAGAACTGACCCAGGACCCCTCCCCAGCCCAATAGGCTGGCATCCGTCGTTACTATCGACCAACTGAGGGGGAGAAAACATTTCCCCAACTTTAGGGCCGGTGCCCGAATCCACCAAATCAAGGGTCCTCGGGACTGATGATCCAACCTGATCAGTCTGTCTAGGGATAGAGGAGATTTGTCCCATTGTGACAATCACCTTCTGCAAGAGCTGAGTGTGACTCTGGGCGGAAGGTATCGCTTCGAAAGTCTACACCATAAGCCCCAACACTCGCATACAGAACCGTAAGGAGGACCACTGGCGTGATAACAGGGTTCGCACTGCTGCCTGCAGTGTCAGGAGCTTGCTTGGTGGTAAAAACACCCTTGCCTGAACAGTGTCCATAATCAGACCCAGGTATTCCAGCCGGCAGGATGGAGTCAATGATGACTTCTGCAGGTTGATTAGCCAACCGAACTCCTCTAACGTGGACACCGTAATTGTCACGTTCTCCTCCAGAGCTGCAGCAGACTCTGCTCTCAGGAGTAAATCGTCAAGGTATGCTACTACCGCAATACCTCTCTGTCTTAGCAGCGCCAGCATAGGGGCCACCACCTTGGTGAACACTCGGGGCGATGAAGCCAACCCGAAGGGAAGTGCCACAAACTGGTAATGCAGGTCCCCCACTGCGAAGCGTAGAAAACGCTGGTGACTGTGACAAACTGGCACATGGAGATACGCGTCCCTGATATCCAGGGATGCCATGAATTCCCCTTGGTGCAGGGCGGTTTAATGCCTTCAGGTCCATCCCAGTGTGTCGCCCTAACAGACCCCCACCGGCCGGCTACCACAGAAGCTGCCCAGGTGCCCACTCACCAATCCGACGGGCACAGCGGGTAGCCACCCGGAGCAGACTTACCTCCCCATAGAGAGGCATGCTGCTGGTCAGGCCTTTGGACAGGCGAACCTGTCACTGGGCTCTAGTGGGTTTTAGCCACTGGCTGCCCGCACGGAACGGGCGCTATGCGGCGGGCCCCCGCTAAGGGTAGCTCGCATAGTGTCGGCCGGACTGGGGAAAGTTTTGGATTCGAGATATACTCTATACCACTAGCCGGCTTCTTGATAGCAGTCTTCATCAGAAAAACTCTTCAGGAGACCGCAGATCCCATAGGGAACCAGGTCTACTCCTTGCACTAGGCAATTAAAAACTGGTGTGCTATGCAGAGCAGGGGGATTATATGCTAATGTGAGGACAGCCCCCTGGGAGGGGCCAGCCTATGCTTTTGTTTGTTTTTGCCTAGTCTACTCCTAGTGATATGAGCATAACCCCACGTGTCATAAGAAGGCTGCGTCTGTCAGTGAACGGAAGAGTAAGGGTAATTTTTCGGCCCCTTCTTTTTCAGAATGGTGAGTCAGTGATCCATACTGATCATACGTGCAACCGGGCTAAAGAGTTCCACCATGGTGCTCGAAGGGAAGGGCGCCGGCTGGGGTTAGGGGGGGCCTTCATTCTTTCTTGCACTAGGGTCCTGAAGTTTCTAGCTATGCCACTGATGGAGAGCACAGCACAATCATCACCATTCATAGTGTATATCAGCCCTCTGTGTAAAGATCTGAGTGATCACCTCCTGCTTATATGGATATCCTAAACAGTCAGGTCTGCTCAGACCTCTGCCAGTGTCCCCAGCTGTGGTTGACAGCTCGGGTCCCCCTGACCCTTCCATTGAGCCCACGCTCAACCCTGGCCCCCCAGGGCTTCACTTCAGTGATTGGGAGACCCCAGCTCAGTCCAGTGGCAAGGCACTCTTCATTCTGCAATGGCACTGCTTATGAACAGCTTCTCCACAGCCATCTCCCACCAGGGACTCTACCCCTACAGGGAGTCCCGGGGGACCTACTGCTGCCTGATGGGGATGTAGAGACCTCTGAGGTGGTAAAACTCTTACTGCCCCTTCTCTTCTATGAGGCTGAGTTCAAGGAGCTCTATGTGAGTACAGCACTGATAAGAGTATGCACTGACACCAGCACTAAAAGTGTGCACTGACACCAGTACTGAGACAGAGGACAATGAAACCAGCACTAAGGGTGCACTGACACCAGCATTGAGAGAGAGCACTGACACCAGTACCAAGACAGAGTGCACTGAGAAAGAGTGCTATGACACCAGCACAGAGATAGAGGACACTGACATTAGATCCAAGACAAACTGCACTGGGATAGAGTACCCCAACAACATTGAGAGCACACTGACGCCAGTGCTGAGAGAGAGTGTACTGACAGTAGCACTTTAAGGCTCTTAATATATGCAATTTATACAGTTCATTTTTATTGTTTTATTTTTTCCATTACAGTCTTGAGTGGGGCCTCGTGTCTAAGTTATGCCTACGGCCTCACAAAGCCTAAAGCCGCCTCTGGCGGCTGAACACCGCTTTGGAAGCGTCGCGCGCTGGCGCTTTTGACCACTTGTTAACCCATTCTTGGGGGTTAAAAGCAACCCACTGCCACTCAATTAAAGGTGCAAAAGCGCTGCTATAAATGCAGTAAAGCACCGCTAAAACTAGTGGCGCTTTACCGCTACTGCCCCAGTGTGAAGCCAGCCTTATATCTTTTCATGAGACAACACTGAAGAAATGACACTTTGCTACAGTGTAAAGTAGTGAGTGTACAGCTTGTATAACAGTGTAAATTTGCTGTCCCCTCAAAATAACTCAACACACAGCCATTAACGTCTAAACCACTGGCAACAAAAGTGAGTACACCCTTGAGTGAAAATGTCTAAACTGGACCCAAAGTGTCAATATTTTGTGTGGCCACCAGCTTGTACAGCCCTTTCCCACTGGGGCGGGCAGGGCGTTAGTGGTAAAGAGCCAATAGTTCTAGCGGCGCTTTAGCGCTGTTATAGTGGCCCTTTGGTGCCACTATTTGGGCGGGAGCGGGGCGCTTTTAACCCCCATGAAGGGGTTAACGAGGGTTAAAATGGGTTCAGCCGTTTGATAAGCGTTGGCCATTCATTTGAATTGCAGGGGTGGTGTAGGAGCGGTGTATACACTGCTCCAGCACCAAGGATGCTGCTTGCAGGACTTTTTCTTGTCCTGCAAGTGCACTGCCCCAGTGTGAAAGCACTTGGGCTTTCACACTGGGGTGGATTGGGTGCAGTTTTTCAGCCGCTTTGCAGGTGCTATTTTTAGCGCTAAAGCGCCAGAAAAACATCCCAGTGTGAAAGAGGTCAAACGATTTACAAAACTATGACGGGTGATACTGTATGTGTAGCGCTGCCCTCCACGTGTCATGGTTTCAAAAATGTAAATTTGCTCTCCCCCTAAAAATAACTCAACACAGCCAATAATGAACCATTGGCAACAAGAGTGAGTACACCCCTAAGTGAAAAATGTCCAAATTGGAACCAGTCATTTTCCTTCCTCGATGTCATGTGAATAGCTCGCGTTAATAGGTCTCATGTGTGATCGGGGAGCAGGTGTGTTAAATTGTGTTATCGCTCTCACTCTCTCAAACTGGTCACTGGAAGTTCAACATGGCACCTCATGGCAAAGAACTCTGAGGATCTGAAAAAAAGAATTGCTGTTCTACTAAAGATGGCCTAGTCTATAAGATGATTGCCAAGACCCTGAAACTGAGCCACAGCACAGTGGCCAAGACCATACAGCGGTATAACAGGACAGGTTCCACTCAGAACAGGCCTCGCCATGGTCGACCAAAGAAGTTGAATGCAAGTGCTCAGCGTCATATCCAGAGATGGTCTTTGGGAAATAGACGTATGAGTGCTGCCAGCATTGCTGCATAGGTTGAAGGGGGGGGGGGGGTGTCAGCCTGTCAGTGCTCAGACCAATACGCTGCACACTGCATCACATTGGTCTGCATTGCTGTCATCCCAGAAGGGAGCCAAGAAACTTTTTTGGTTCAGATGTGTCAAGCGTGTGTGGCGGCAATCAGGTGAGAAGTACAAAGACAAGTGTGTCTTGCCTACAGTCAAGCATGGTGGTGGTGGGAGTGTCATGGTCTGGGGAGCTACAGTTCATTGAGGGAACCATGAATGCCAACATGTATTGTGACATAATCAGAGCATGGTCCCCTCCCTTCTGAGACTGGGCCGCAGGGCAGTATTCCAACATAGTACCCCACAAACACGGCCAAGACTACCACTGCTTTGCTAAAGAAGCTGAGGGTAAAGGTGATGGACTGGCCAAGCATGTCTCCAGGCCTAAAGTCTATTGAGCATCTGTGGGGCATTCTCAAATGCAAGGTGGAGGAGCGCAAGGTCTCCAACATCCACCAGCTCCCTGATGTTGTCATGGAGGAGTGGAAGAGGACTCCAGTGGCAACCTGTGAAGCTCTGCTGAGCTCCATGCCCAAGAGGGTTAAGGCAGTGCTGGAAAATAATGGTGGCCACACAAAATATTGACACTTTGGGCCCAATTTGGACACTTTCACTTATGGGTGTACTCACTTTTATTGCCAGCGGTTTAGATATTGATGGCTGTGTGTTGAGTTATTTTGAGGGGACAGCAAATTTACACTAATACAAGCTGTACACTCACTACTTTACATTGTAGCAAAGTGTCATTTCTTTAGTGTTGTCACATGAAAAGATATAAGGCTGGTTGGCAGGACTGAGGTCAGCCACCCAAAATGTGAAGGGTGTACTCACTTTTGTGAGATACTGTAGCTCATGGCACATTTTGGAGAGATTCAACTTTTTACTGTGCATTTTGCTGGGTTTGTTGCCCCTTTTTTTATTTACATGGCAAAATTTGTGTTCATTTTAGGTGTATAAAAGTGGCCATACACTACACAATCTGATTGTACAATCTCTGTAGGAGCTCCTTTAGATATACGAAAAATACGATCATCTTTTAAATGTATACAAATATAACAGAATATGTAAAAAGGAAATCAAGGGTGCAAAAATTCAAAACAGACAGATTGCAAAAGATTACAAATCCCAAGCAATTCTTCAAATATATTAATAGTAATAAGGTCAGGTCTGAGCATGTAGGCCCTTTACAAAATAATCTAGAGTGCGTGACTGGGGACAAAGAGAAGGCAAACTTATTAAATACATTCTTCAGCTCTGTGTATACAAAGGAGCATGGGGATGGTAGTGACACAGCCCCCAATGTTCCACAATGGCTCAAAAGTGAAATGGTCCAAAAGTATTTAGACAGAATAAAGGTAGATAACTCACACTGACCAGGTGGCATCCATCCACGGATCCTAAAGGAATTGAGCTCTGTCATTTCAAAGCCATGGTATCTAATTTTTAGAGACTCCTTAATGACTGGAATAGTACCAACGGACTGCCGTAGGGCCAATGTGGTGCCCATATTTAAAAAGGGATCAAAGTCTTTACCAACTATAGACCTGTTTAACTTCTATATCTGTATATAATCCCTTATTATTCCCTTCAAGAGCTTGCAAATTATTGATGTTAAGCCAACTGGTCTGTAGTTCCCAGGAATATATCTTGGTCCTTTTTTATATATTGGTACTACATTGGCTTTCCTCCAATCAGCTGGTATCGTACCCGTCAGAAAACTGCTCTTAAAGATTAGGTACAAGGGTCTGGCAATAACTTGGCCAAGTTCCATAAGGACCCTTGGGTGTAAGCCATCTGGTCCCGGCGACTTATTAGTGTTCAGTTTTTCAAGCCTCTTCCTGATTTTATCCTCAGCCATGAGGGTGGTTCCTGTGATGTGCTGTGAGGACCAGCTTTGTAGTTCTGAATAATTGAGCCCCCCCCCCGTTTCTTTTGTGAATACTGGGGAGAAAAATGTGTTTAACCACTTACCAACCGGGCCCCCTTTTTACATTTGTTGGTTACAAGTTAAAAAAGGGATTTCATTAAAACTTACCGTAAAATCCTTTTCTCCGAGTTCACTGACAGACGCAGCTCATCATGACGTGTGGGTTTATGCTTGTCTCACTAGGAGTTAACTAGGCAGGGAAAAAAAACAGCTGGCCCCTCCCATGGGGGCCGTCCTCTCTTCCCACATAAAACCCCCTCATAGCATAGCTCTTCAGTTCGTACACAAGCCGTACAAGAACAGAGCACAGAGGGGTGGGTGCTGCGTCTGTCAGTGAACTCGGAGAAAAGGATTTTACGGTAAGTTTTAATAAAATCCCTTTTTCTCCTATCGTTCACTGACAGACGCAGCTCATCATGACGTTTGGGGACGTCCCCAAGCTGTGTCAAAAGAGGGGTGGGTAAACGCTAACAGTACCCAACTGAACCTCTAAGGAGGCGCCAGACGCACCTACGCTGCCGCCTGCAAAACTTTGCGGCCAAAAGCAGCATCCGAAGATGCTAGCACAGCAACTTTATAGAACTTAGTGAAAGTGTGAACCGGGGCCCAAGTGGCCGCCTTGCACACCTGTGACACAGAGGCCTGGTGTCTGAAAGCCCAGGAAGTGCTAACAGCCCGGGTAGAATGAGCCGTGACTGGAAAAGGGGGAACCTTGCCCCGAACAGAATACGCATGGGTCACGGTCTGTCAGATCCAACGAGAAATCGTAGCCGGCGAGGCCGCCAACCCTTTGCGCGGGCCCTCTGACAGCACAAAACATCAGCTTTTTGAAAAGAAGTTGTAGCAGCCAAGTACACTCGCAAGGCCCTCACTACGTGCAAAGCATGCAACTCAAACTCCTTTGGGTGCAATGGACGAGGGCACAATGAAGGAAGAACAATATCTTCATTAATGTCAAAGGATGAAACCACCTTCGGGAGGAAGGAAGGAGAAGGTCGCAAGACCGCCTTATCCTTATGTATGACTAAGTAGGGAGACTTGCACGATAGTGCTGCTAATTCAGACACCAGCCTGGCGGAAGTGATGGCAACTAAAAAGGCCACCTTCTGCGACAGCAATGACAAAGAAATCTCCCTGATATTCTCATAAGGCGGTTTCTGAAGAACAGAAAGCACCAAATTCAGATCCCACGGAGCCATCGGAACCTTCACCAGAGGAGCCACGTGTCGCACACCTTGCACAAAGGTACGAATCAACGAGTGCGAAGCTAAAGGTCTCTGAAAGAGAATCGATAGAGCCAATATTTGGCCCTCGAGAGCACTCAAAGCCAGTTTTTTGTTCAGGCCCTGTTGTCAGGACCCTGGACACGACATAAGAGTGAGGGTTATGGCCCTCCGCCTCGCAAAAAGCAATATAAGCCTTCCAGGTGCGGTGATAATTCTTGCTGGAAGTACACTTGCGAGCTTTTAACAAAGTTGGGATCAGCACCTGGGACTCCATAGCCAAGCTGTCAAAGCCAGCGAGGGTAAAGCAGGGTGCAAGATGGGTCCCTGAGACAGATCATCTCGCAGCGGGAGCCACCAAGGGGCATCTGCCACCATTCGCACCACATCGGCGTACCAAGTGCACCGAGGCCAATCTGGAGCCACCAGGATTATTGGTATCCGCTCTGCCACTATCCTGCGTATCAATCGCGGGAGCAGTCTTATCGGTGGGTAAGCGTACAGAAGACGATAAACGGCCCCAGGGGACCACCAGAGCATCCGTGGCCACTGCCAACGGATCCTTCGTTCTGGACACAAAGGTCTCCACCTTGTGATTGAACCGGGACGCCAGGAGATCTACGTCCGGCGTCCCCCATGTGCGGCAAATTTGATTGAACACCTCCGGGTGGAGAGACCACTCTCCCTGGTCCAGCGTCTGGCGACTGAGATAGTCCGCCTGCCACTTCTCCACACCCGGAATGTAAACAGATGAGATCGCCGGAATGGGACGTTCCGTCAAACGTAGTATCAGAGCTGCTTCCGCCGCAGCTGCTGGACTCTTTGTGCTGCCCTGATGGTTCACATACGCCACTGCTGTGGCATTGTCCGATTGAATTTGAATCGGACGACCCTGCAATCTCACTGTCCAGTGAAAAAGGCACAATCTGATTGCTCTCAGCTCCAGAACGTTGATGGGGAGGCGAGCTTCCTGTGCCGACCAACGGCCCTGGGCAGATAGCTGCCCCAGGATCCCTCCTCAGCCCGAAAGACTGGCATCGGTGGTGATGATCACCCACCAGAGGGGCAGGAACGACTTCCCCTGAATCAGGGCCGAGTCCCGAAGCCACCAGGTCAGAGACGCCCTGGCCTGGGAGCTCAGACGGATCAGAAGGTCCAATGACCGAGGGGACCTGTCCCACGACCCAGAATTGCTCGCTGAAGGAGACGAGTGTGACTCTGGGCAAATGGTATCGCCTCGAACGACGAGACCATGAGCCCCAGCACCCGCATACAGAACCGTAATGAAGACTGACGGTGCGCCAAGAGGGCTGCAGAGACTGCAGAGACAGCAACTTGGCCGGAGGGAGAAATACCTTTGCCTGCTCTGTGTCCAGAATTAGACCCAGATACTCCAGGTGATGGGATGGAGAGACCGACGACTTCTGCAGGTTCAGTAACCAGCCGAAGTCCTGCAGTGAGGTCATTGTGATACCCACATTCTCCTCCAGAGCCGAGGCGGACTCCGCTCGCTGGAGCAGGTCGTCTAGATAGGCTACTACAGCAATGCCTCTCTGTCGCAGCAACGCCAACACCGGTGCTAGCAGTTTTGTGAAAACTCGAGGTGCCCAGGCCGAAGCAGATTGCCACAAATTGAAAATGGAGGTCTCCCACCACAAAGCGCAGGAATCGCTGGTGTCGTGGATGAATGGGTATATGGAGGTATGCATCCCTGATGTCCAGGGACGCCAGAAATTACCCCTGATGAAGGGCGGCCACGACCGAGCGGATAGTTTCCATCCGGAATTTCCGCGCCCTGACATACCGGTTCAGGGCCTTCAGGTCCAGTACGGGCCAAACCCCCCCCCCTTTTTTGGGAACCACGAAAAGATTAGAGTAGAAACCTCTCTACTGGGGGCACTGGCACGATCACCCCCTGGTCTGAGAGTGCTTGTACATCCCCAAAAAGGGCCCGTCTGAGTATGACGGCAAATATCGTTATTCTGGATAACATCGGCAGTAAATCAACGGCCGCATCACAAAGGTACTTGAAACCTTGGAGCAAAAACTCAGCCTTCTGCGGCGCATCCATCAGGCGACCGCCTTCCAGGTCCTTCAGGAGCTCTTCCATACACTCGGACAGATGTTGCGCCGCCATGGCGGACGCCAAGGCCGGTCGCACAGCGGAACCTGCCACCAGGAACAGCGACTTTAAAAGCGCCTCTGTTTTCCTATCAGCGGGATCCTTAAAAGAAGGAGTCCCTTCCAGAGGGATGGTCGTCGCCTTACTAAGGTGTGTGAATAAAGAGGTGGAGGGGTACGCTTCTTGGGGGCCTGTTGGGCGACCTCCACCCGGGGGAGAAATTCGCTAAAGACCGCCCGCAGCTGGTCCAAAAATGCCCCTTGTGCAGATTGTGCCGCCGCTGATGCCTCCTCAGCAGGGTCAGCAGTGTAATCTGCCATCGTCTTCCCCCAGAAAAACACTTAGTGACACAGGGGACTAAGGAGAATGAGGCACCCCCACACTGCCTTACACCCCCGCCCACAGTGCACCAGGAAAACCAGGAGGACTGCACCCACCGCCACCAGCACCCACAGGGAGCCCAGCTATACTTGCTGTTACGCTGCCTGTAACTTCTGCATGTAACGTCAGAAGGGACGCGCCACCAGATCACTGTTCCACAGAGAAGGAAAAAACGCTGCAGACATGTGTATTTCAGAGGTATGCAGTCAAAATGGCCGCCGTTAAACACTAGAGGCCAAACGAACGTGCAGTACCGCAAATGGCCGCTCTGAGCGCTAGAGGGAAAGCCCCATAGGCCCAAAATGTCCGTGGCTACGGCAAAATGGCGGCGGTCCTGCTTTCCGCCCCTAAAAAGGGGGGAAAGACAGGAACTCTCACTCACCACTCCGACGAGCGCCGTGGGTAGCCACCCAGTCGTAGACCTTCCGCCCCTTCTTAGGCGGTATGCTGCAGGCCAGAAAATCGAACTTGCCGAATCGCATCCAGGGCTGGGCGTAAGGGGGGGGGGGGGTCACCCCAGGCCGCCCGCACGGAACGGGCATGATGCGGCGGGTCCCCATACAGCGGGACTGGTTCGCATCCGTTGGCCAGGTCGCGGAAGATACAGGGCCCAAGGACCCTCTATGCCCCGACCGGCTTCTTGATAGCAGATCAATGTCTTGATAGAAGTCAAATAAAATAAAAAATGGTCACAAACAGGACCACAAATTCCCCTAAAGGGAAGCCAGGTCAACTCCTTGCAAACTAGGCAAAAGAACTGAAGAGCTATGCCATGAGGGGGTTTATGTAGGAAGAGAGGACGGCCCCCATGAGAGGGGCCAGCTGTTTCTTTTCCCTGCCTAGTTAACTCCTAGTGAGACAAGCATAAACCCACACGTCATGATGAGCTGCGTCTGTCAGTGAACGATAGGAGAAAAACGTTTTTTTTTCTTTTTGCTAGAAAATTACTTAGAACCCCCAAACATTATAATTATATATATATATATATATATATATATATATATATATATATATATATATATATTTTTTTTTTTTTTTTTTTTTCAAACACCCTAGAGAATAAAATGGCGATCGTTGCAATACTTTGTCACACGGTATTTGTCAACGTGTGCAACGAGGCCCAAGTTGCCGCCTTGCACACCTGTGACACCAAAGCCTGGTGTCTGAAAGCCCAGGAAGTGCCAACTGCCCTGGTGGAATGAGCCGTGACTGGAAAAGGGGGTACTTTGCCCCAAACAGTATACGCATGGGTCACAGTCTGTCTGATCCAACGGGAAACAGTAGCAGACGAGGCCGCCAATCCTTTGCGCGGACCACCCGTCAGCACAAACGCATCAGACTTCCGGAAGGAGGCTGTAGACGCCAAGTACACCCACAAAGCCCTCACTACATCCAAGGAATGTAACTCAAATTCTTTGGGATGCGCCGGGTGCGGACATAATGAAGGAAGAACAATATCTTCATTAATGTGAAAAGAAGAGACCACCTTCGGTAGAAACGAAGGAGACGGGCGCAAGACCGCCTTGTCCTTATGAAGGACTAGGTAAGGAGACTTGCAGGACAACGCTGCCAACTCAGACACCCGCCTAGCGGATGTGATGGCCACCAAGAAAGCCACTTTCTGCGACAGCAATTGTACGGGAATATCCCTGATCTTCTCATAAGGCGGTTTCTGCAGCACAGAAAGCACCAAATTCAAATCCCACAGCGCCAAAGGCGACCGTACCTGAGGAGCCACATGGCGCACACCTTGTACAAATGTACGAACCAACGAATGTGATGCCAAAGGCCGTTGAAATAGAATCGCCAGAGCCTAATTCTGACCCTTGAGAGTACTCAATGCCAATTTTTTTTATCCAGGCCCTGCTGCAAAAAAGCCAGGACCCTGGACACAACGTAAGCAAGGGTTCCAACCCCCCGCCTCACACCAGGCAATGTAGGCCTTCCAGGTGCGATGATAAATCTTGCACGAAGTACACTTGCGCGCTTTAAGCATGGTAGGGATCACGGAGTCAGCGACACCCCTATCCCTCAACACCTGGGACTCAATAGCCAAGCCGTCAAAGCCAGCGAGGGAAAAGCAGGGTGGAAGATGGGTCCCTGAGACAACAGATCTTCGTGCAGCGGAAGACGCCAGGGAACATCTACCACCATTCGCACCACGTCGCCGTACCAAGGACGCCAAGGCCAATCCGGAGCCACCAGGATTGTCGGAATCCCCTCCGCTTTCACTCTGTGCAGTAGCCGCGGTAGAAGCTTGATGGGAGGAAAAGCGTACAGGAGTCGATACCGACTCCAAGGCGCTACCAGCGCGTCCGTGGCGGCCCTCGGCGGGTTTCTTGTCCTGCACACAAAGGTTTCCAACCAAGGCGCAATGATGTCCACGTCTGGCGCGCCCCACCTGTGGCAAATCTGACGGAACACCTCTGGATGTAGGGACCATTCCCCCTGATCCAGCGTCTGGTGGCTGAGAAAGTCCGCCTGCCAATTCTCTATGCCCGGAATGTAAACGGCAGGGATTGCCGGAACGTGAAGTTCTGCCCATCGCAGAATGAGAGCCAGTTCCGCATCCGCTGTCGAGCTCCTCGTTCCGCCCTGATGGTTCACATACGCCACCGCCGTGGCGTTGTCCGACTGAACCCGAACCGGGAGGCCGCGCAGCCTTACCATCCAGTGGGAGAGGCAGAGCCTGATCGCCCGCAATTCCAGCACATTGATCGGAAGGCGGGATTCCTGCGGAGACCAGCGACCCTGAGCAGTGGCCCGAAGCCACTAGGTCAATGATCCTCTGGTCTGATGATCCAATCTGATCAGCTGGTCCAGGGACAGCGGAGACTTGTCCCACCGTGACAGAATTGCTTGCTGAAGGAGCCGAGTGTGACTCTGGGCGTAAGGTACTGCCTCGAAGGCTGAAACCATGAGCCCCAACACCCACATACAGAACCGTAAGGAAGACCACCGGCGTGACAGCAGAGTTCGCACCGCTGCTTGCAGTGTCAGCAACTTGGCCAGAGTTGAGAACACCTTCGCCTGCTCCGTCTCCAGAATCAGACCCAGGTATTCCAGGCGACAGGACGGTGTCAATGTCAACTTCTGCAGATTGATCAGCCAGCTGAAATCCTTCAATGAGGCCATGGTGATGGCCACGTTCTCCTCCAGAGCCAAAGCAGACTCCGCTCTCAGGAGCAGGTCGTTGAGGTATGCTACCACCGCAATGCCTCTCTGCCTCAACAGCGCCAACACCGGAGCCACCAGCTTGGTGAACACCCCGAGGAGCAGAGGCCAGACCGAATGGAAGGGCCACGAATTGGTAGTGCAGATCTCCCACCGCAAAGCGCAGGAAGCGCTGGTGCCAGAGACAAATGGGAACGTGGACGTACGCATCCCTGATATCCAGAGACACCATGAAGTCCCCTTGGTGTAGGGCGGCCACGACCGGACAGATTCCATTCTGAATTTTCGCACCCTCACAAAAGGATTTAGCACCTTTAGGTCAAGAACCGGCCTGACCCCCTTGTGGGTACCACAAACAGGTTGGAGTAGAAGCCGTGGAATCTTTCCAGCGGAGGTACTGGCACAATCACCCCTTGTTCGGAGAGAGCCTGAACAGCCCCTAAGAGAGCCTCTCGACGCCCCTGAGGGAGTCTCAAGTTCGATGGGAAGAACTTGTCTGGGGGTAGAGTGCTGAACTCTATCCTGTACCCGGAGGACACCACTTCCTGCACACACCGGTCGGAAATGTGGGCAGCCCACCTGTCTGCGAACCCCAGAAGACGGCCGAGAATCGGGTGGGGGCAACCCATCATGTGGAGCGGACTTATCCTCTGTCTTTTCGCTCTTGCGTTGCCAGGGTCGTTTCCCGCCCCCGCGGCAGACTTTGCGCGGTCCATCTGACACCACAAACAGCGCGTTCGACCCCTGGAAGGAGGCCGTGGTAGACAAATACACCCTTAGAGCCCTAACGACATCCAATGAGTGCAAAGCAACCTCCCTAGGATGTGACGGGCGCGGACACAAAGAAGGAAGGACAATATCCTCAATGTGAAAAGAGGAAACCACCTTCGGTAGAAATGAAGGAGATGGGCAGGAGATGCAGGACCAAGTAGGGAGACCTACAAGACAAAGCCGCCAACTCAGAAACCCGCCTGGCGGATGTGATGGCCAGCAAGAAGGCCACCTTTTGCGAGAGAAAGTCCGCCTGCCGATTTTCTACACCCGGAATGTAAACAGCGGAGATGGCCGGCACATGAAGCTCCACCCACCTCAAGATGTGGGCCACTTCCGCGGCTGCTGCCATGCTCTTTGTGCCACCCTGATGGCTTACATACGCCACCGCTGTGGCGTTGTCCGACTGCACCCGAACCGGTCAAGCAACTTTTTCAACCAATGGGAGAGGCAGAGCCTGATCGCCCGTAGTTCCCGCATGTTGATCGGAAGGCGGGACTCCTCCGAGGACCATCGGCCCTGGGCAGACAACCGACCCAGGACTCCTTCCCAGCCCACTAGGCTGGCGTCGGTCGTGACAATCGACCATTCCAGGGGAAGAAACAACTACCCCAGACTCAATGCCGGGGCCCGCAGCCACCAGGCAAGGGCCCCCCTGGTCTGATGATCTAACCTGATCACCCGATCCAGAGACAATGGAGACTTGTGCCACTGCAGCAGACCCCATGAACCCAAACACCCGCATGCAGAAACGTAAGGAAGACATTCGTCGTGACAGCAGAGCCCGTACCGCAGTTTGCAGCATTAGCAACTTGGCCGGAGGCAAGAACACCCTCGCCTGCTCTGTGTCCAGTATCAGGCCCAGATATTCTAGGCGGCGCAATGGGACCAGCGTCAACTTCTGAAGATTGATCAGCCAGCCGAAGTCCTGCAGGGAGGCCAGGGTGATTGAGATGTTGTCCTCCAGGGCTGGAGCCGACTCCGCCCTCAGGAGCAGATCTAGATATGCCACCGCCGCAATGCCCCTCTGCCTCAACAGAGCCAGCACCGGAGCCAACAGCTTGGTGAAGACTCTTGGAGCGGAGGCTAGGCCGAAGGGGAGAGCCACAAATTGGTAGTGGAGGTCCCCCACCGCGAAAGCAAGAAACGCTGATGCCGAACACAAATGGGAACGTGGAGGTACGCGTCCCTCATGTCCAGAGAAGCCAGGAAATCCCCCTGGTGCAACGCGGCCACGACAGAACGAACTGACTCCAACCTGAATTTGCGTGTCTTCACGAAGTGATAGAGCACCTTTAGGTCCAGAACTGGCCTGACTCCATCCTTCTTTGGAACCACAAAGAGGTTGGAATAAAACCCACGGAACCATTCCACAGGAGGGACCAGGACAATCGCCCCCTGCTCGAACAGAGCCAGGACAGCCCCAAACAGAGCTTGCCGACGCCCCGGAGGGAGTCTCAGATTTTGGGGGGGGGGGGGAGGAGAGAGAGAACCTGTCTTGTGGTAGGTTACAGAGCTCTATCCTGTACCCGGACGACACCAGGTCTCGCACCCAAAGATCCGAGATGCGGGCGGTCCACGAACCCCAGAAGCCGACCCCCCTACCAGAGCGTCGAGCAACCCATCATGCGGAGGCGTGCTTCTCCTCAGCCTTCCCGGACTTGGGCTGCCGGGATGCTTCTGGTTCCCTGCGGCAGCTTTGCCAGACTGATTACTCACGCCCGCTGCGAAAAAAAAAAAAAAAAAAAAAACGCTTCTGGGTAGAGAAAGAGGGACACTGTTTTCGGCGTTGCTCCCGCTGCTTGGGTTCCAGAAGGAAAGTACTCTTCCCCCCCAGTGAAATCCTTAATGATCTCATCCAGGGAAGTTCCAAACAGCCGACCGCCCAGAAATGGCAGGTCCGTGAGGCCTTCTTTCGACGCATGGTTGCCCGACCAGCACCTTATCAAAGCAACAGTCTAATGATGATTGCAAAAACTGCCAGTTTTAACAGCATGGGAGCTACATCCAAGGCCGCATCGCAGAGGTATACCCGAGACCCTGCGCCAGCTGGTCAGCCAGCTGCACCGACTCCGAAGGAACCACGAGGTCCCCCAAATCCTTGTGCAACACTGTCGCCCACTCCGTGAGCGCCTGCGCCACCATCGCTGACGCCAGTACCGGCCGCATGGCCGCCCCCATCACCAGGAACATAGCCCTGGACACCGCTTCCGTCCACCTGTCGGCTGGATTTTTTAAAGATGGAGAACCCTCCATCGGGATAGTGGTAGCCTTGTTCAGGCGGGCCACTGGCGGGACACCCACTTCTGCAACAAGCTATCCTCGAAAGGATAGCGCACAGAAAAGCGTTTTGGTAATGCAAACGAATTCTGAGGACACTGCCATTCCTTGTAGACAAACTGATCAAATATGGCACATAAGGGAAAACCTTAGGAGCCTGAGCCGGCCTATGGGACCCAAAGGCCTCCTGCGACATCCCGGCCTAGCCCAAACGCAGCGTCTCGCGGACGGCAGCCACCAGGGAGCCCACCAACGCCTTTTCCCGCGCTATGGTGGTCCCTTGCTCCTCCCTCCTCACCGTCAGAAGGGTCCAATTCCCCATCTGACAGATCCAGGGGGGTCCCTGTGACCACATAACCCCCTTCTGGCTCCGAATCCTCCCCACAGGATGGGGGAGGGGGTGGACGCTTCTTCGCCACCCCCCTACCACGGACTGGTTGCACCCGGGCAAGAAACTCCTCCAGAATTGAAGTCAGTTTGTCTAGTGGGACTGCAGGTCCCAGCGCCGCCGGAGCCTCCGCGGAGACTTCCGGGACAGACACTCCCAGTTCAGCCGCCATTGCGCCACCCCCCGGAACACTTGAGGCCTACAGGCTGCCCGCCCCACAAAGCCACCCCTCAGCTGCCCCCGCACAGCGGCCGGGAAATGCACAGGAGGACCCGCACTGCGCTGCTACCAGCACCCCAGGGAGAAGCCAGCTATACTTGATGAAAGTCTGCCGTATCTACCTCCACTGCTGCTGCTGGGAGCTCCCCCACACGTGCCAACCGCGCCGTCCAGAATGAGGAAAGGGCGCCAAAGCACATGCTATTTGCCCATCAGGAGATCAACCAAAAATGGCCGCCGAGCGATCACTAGAGGCAAAAACCACCACAAAATGGCCGCGACTCTGGCAAAATGGCATCCGGCCCCGAAAAAATGGTGGTGATCGCCGCATGGCCAGGGGACCCAGAACAGCAGAAACGGAGGTGGGATTGCGGGAAGGTGAGGGGACGATGACCAGAACCCCCTACACCCAGACGGGGGGGGGGGGGGGGGG
>BLSH010230210.1:31307-59454 GCA_018402905.1 Glandirana rugosa
ACAAAAGAATGAAAAACGATTTTATGTTTGGTTCTTTTTTTATATATTTTTTGTAAAAAAAAGTAGGCAAAACCGGCTAAATATAAGAAGGAGTATAAAAACAATTTTTTTTTTAGTGTAAGTCGCAAATAACCCCAAATAACCCCAAAGGGGTTTTCAACGGCGTAAATGCCTACTACTCTTAATTAAAGACCCCAAAAATTAAAAAAATTTAAAAAATGATCATTACCGCCGCTAGACGTAAAAATATCGCCATGACGCTATAACGTCGCCTGTACAGCCTGTAAAAACTGTGAAAAAACCCTGGTTACTGTAAATATGTCACTAATCTTTAAATTTACAGGTGACTAATGACATACGATGTAAACACGGCGGTTCCCCGCTCTGTCAGTGGGGACATAGGAGATCTCTTATGCCCATGGTAGCCCAGCCCCCCCCCCCCCAGTTAGAACACATGCAGGGAACACAGTTAATCCCTAGATCTGCCACTGCAGGTTAACCCCTTCCCTGCCAATGACATTTATACAGTAATCAGTGGACATTTAAATTTCTAATCACTGTATAAATGTCATTGGTCCCAAAAAAGTGTCAAAAATGTCCGACATGTCCGCTGCAATATCGCAGTACCGCTATAAAAATGCAGATCGCCGCCATTACTAGTAAAAAATTTAAAAAAATTAAAAACCCCAGAAATTAATTCTCATCATCCGTAAATGCGGCAACTTTTGGGGAAACCCCAATAAACCCCAATAAACGCTGAATGTGATTTTTTTTTTAACAAAAATATGAGGAAGAATATAAATCGGCCAAAACGGATGAAAAAAAATGTTTTTTATATATTTTTTTCTTGGTTTGTATTTTAGCAAAAAGTAAGAAAACAGTTTGTTTTTTTTGCAAAATTGTCGCTCTTTTTTTGTTTATAGCGGCGATCAGAAATGACACAGAGGTGATCAAATACCACCAAAAGAAAGCTCTATTTGTGGGGAAAAAAGGACGCAAATTTCGTTTGGGTACAACATCGCACGACTGCGCAATTGTCAGTTAAAGCGACGCAGTGCCGAATCGCAAAAAGTGCTCTGGTCCAAACCTGGGAAATCCTTCTGGGGCTGAAGTGGTTAATGACCTGTGTACTCCATCTGTTGGGAGACACCCACTGGTGGCCACCAGAATGACACCATGTGGTACTCCATACAACAGTGCCACCAGCAGGTGACCCAAGCAAGTACACAGGTACTGACAATATAATAGAAATCAATAGTCTTTCTTGCATAATAAAGAAGCAGCTGAAGAAATTGTTTGAACGTAACAGTAATTTCAATATCATCAAATACACCCAGGAGGCACTACTTGAGGTTACATATATGGGAAGGTCAAATTTTGACCTCTCCATTTACACTATATTGTCACAAGTATTGGGACGCCTGCCTTTACACACACATTAACTTTTTTTTTTTTTTTTATATTTTTATTGTATTTTTGAGAAGAATATATATTTGTAACTGGGTGATTACCAAGAGATATGTAACGAGTCAAGCCACACGATGTGATACATTTAGTTTTTACAACTATACAATGGTCACTAGTTCTAAGTTGGTGACTGGGAAATAGGGAGCCCTGACATATATGTTTAAAAGCGCCTAATCTCAAATCGCTAAAATATACTCTAACGGTAACATTGGAGGGCCTTAGTACCTCATGATTGTCAATTAGCCTGCTGTTAGTTTAGAGTCATACCAAGCCTGCCACACCTTCTTAAATTTTTTCCTGCATCCTCTAGACAAGTAGGTTGCTTTGTAATGAGGGATCATGGCATTGACAAACTTCTTCCAGAAAGCTAACCCAGCTTTTTCCAGTATAAAAGAATTGCCTTCCTTCCATAGAAAAGTAGAATGTTTATCAGTGTCCTAAGTGCTCGAGAGGGTACAACTTCCTCCACCATGCCCAAAAGACATACCTTGAGTTCACAAGGAATTGGAGTTGATAGTATTTCAGAGATGCAATTGGTAATGGATTGCCAAAAGACTTGTATTTGTGGGCATGACCAGAAGATGTGATCTGCATCTGCAAAACCATGCGAACATCTCCAGCATTCAGCAGAGACTGCTGATAAATTTTTGCCAGTCTGGCTGGTGTAGAATAGATTTTGTGTAGGAATTTGAAATGTATCAGTCGTTCCCTAGCAGATACCAGGTGTTGGAAAGGCCTGGCCCACATCTCATCCCACTCGTCCCCCTGTAGGTCTGGTACCACCAGGCTCCATTTTTCCCTGCAACGAGCTAGCTGTGGAGGTGTTTTTTAAAGAACTCTTTCTATGTTATGGATAGTGTTTTGGGTAGGTCCTCTGTTTAGTAGGAGATTTTCAAAATCAGAGGGGAAAGCTTCCACTTTAACTTGTTGAAATTGCATCTGAAATGCATGACGAATCTGTAGAAATCTGAACAAATATGAATTGCGGAGGTTGTGTCTAGATTTCATCTGGTCAAAGGACAGA
This sequence comes from Glandirana rugosa, assembly GCA_018402905.1. Lineage (NCBI taxonomy): Eukaryota > Metazoa > Chordata > Amphibia > Anura > Ranidae > Glandirana > Glandirana rugosa. Next base: position 33,799 of record BLSH010230210.1, read on the forward strand.
AGGTCACCCATTATGGTAATATCTTTTAATGTTTTAACTCTTTTTACTACCCAAATCATTGGGTCTGGGAGTTTGTAGAATTAACTTGGGGTTCATCCACAATGGTGTCAAAGGAGAGATTCCCACATAGCTGGGGTATGCAAGTTTCTTGGTCTGATCCCATGCTCTAATAGTGGATTTCATAGATGAGGTCAGGGGAAGGTCTGGCTTTATCCCTCTGTATAATGCTAGCTTCAAATTTTCATATGACCCCAGGTGGGCCGCTTCAAGGACCGTGGTGGAATCGCTATCGTCCTCCCTCAGCCACCTGCAGGCAAATACCATCTGACCCACCATAAACTATTTATGGTAATCTGGGAGGGACAGTCCCCCCCTGACTCCATAGTTCTTGCAGAACTTTTAGGCCTATTCTGGGTGTCCTAGGAGCTCACAGGAACAAACTGACTATGCCATCCAGGCTTTTAAAGAAACTTCTCGGAACCCATGTTGGGGCATGTCTCAGAAAATAAAGAATGACAGGGAGTATCTTCATTTTCAGGAGGCTGATCCTGCCTATTAGTGACAGAGGCCGTTTAGTCCATGCTTGAGTTTTTTGTTTGAGAAGGGTTAATAGGGGTACCAGGTTGAGTGACACAAAGTCACCCACATCAGCAGTGATTTTGACTCCTAGATATTTGATGGATGAGACCCATTGGAGAAGCAGATCTGGATCTACTAACGCTGTGGCTCCCTCATCCAGTGGTAATATTGATGACTTGGTCCAGTTAACCTTTAGACCCGAGAATTTGGCAAAATGGTTTAAAATTTCAAGGGCCGCTTTCAGTGATGTGGTTGGATCCCTGAGGAACAAGACCAAGTCATCAGCACATAGGGCCAGACATTCCCGTATGTTGCCCACCTGAATGGCTCCCACCTCTGGTGAAGTTCTAAGGGCTACTGCCAACGGCTCCATGACCAGGGCAAAAAGGAAGGGGGACAGAGGACAGCCCTGTCTCGTCCCCCTACCTATCCCAAAAAAGGGAGATGTGAATCTCCCTAGTCTAACTGCCATCTTGGTGGTGCGGTAGAGTAACGAGATCCATTGTCTAAAGCCTGAACCGAAACCCATAAGCTCTAATACCTTATGCATGTAACACCAATCTATGGAATCGAAGGCTTTTTCAATGTCTATTGACACTATGATTCTAGAATGCTGTTCAGTTGTGGGAAGTTGCAGATGTGTGAAAGTCGTCTCGAATTTGTGTCAGTGGACTTCCCTGACATGAACCCTGTCTGGCCAAGGAGGAGATCACCCTGGCGAGTCTAGAAGCCAAGACTTTAGTTAAAATTTTGAGATCCATATTAAGGAGCGCTATGGGACGGTAGGATGAAAAATCTAGCTGGTCCTTCCTGGGTTTGGGGAGCAATATCGTATAGGCCTCTAACATGGTTTCTGGAAGGCTATCCTTCTTGAGGCAATGCTCAAACAGGGAGCAAAGTCTAGGGGCTAGGTGTTCCACATAAATTTTATAAAATTCCACTGGGAAGCCATGCTGCCTGGGGCCTTGCCAGGGAAGAATGAGTAGATTGCTGTTTCAATTTCCTTTGTCACGATTTTAGCCTCTAAAGACGCCCTCTCTAAGTTGGTTAGCTTTGGAAGGGGCACTAGAAGAGAGTTCATGGCCGAGACATCATAGGCAGGGATGGAGGCATATAGGGAGGAAAAGAATAAAGAGAACTCATCCATGATGGATTTAAAGTCTGATGCCAATGTCCCCTCTTTTGTTCTTATTACCGGAATATTTGTCAGTGCGTGGGAGTCTGCCACTAGGAGTGCCAGAAGTTTCCCGTTTTTATCTCCCTCAGCGAACAGTTTAGAGTCATTGTGCCTCTGGTCCGTACACGCTAATTCTGAGAAGTGCAGTGAGATTTGTCTCTGGGCCTCCATCAGTGCTAAGTATGAAGCCTAGGATGGGGAAGCTGAAAGTTCTTCCACACATTCCTTTTCTTTACTGAGCAGGTTCTGGGTTATTTCATTGTGATTAACCAGAGCCGTTTTAATAGCCGAAATAGACTCCCCCCTAGCTACTGCCTTGAACGCATTCCATTCTAACAAGGGTGTGGTGCAGCTTTCATTTTGCATCCAATAAGATTTCATCAATGCATCAAGGTGTGTGGTCACTTGTTCATTTTGTAACCAGCTATGGGCCATCCTCCATACGCCTCCTCCGTGTCCCTGATGAAAGAGGGCTATGGTCACAAATGCCCCCTGCCAGGAAGTCTATCTCCCCAAGGAACAGTAGGATAGCTGGATTACCAAAAGCTAAGTCATCCTAGAGGTCAACTTATGACTGACACATGTGAAAAAGATTTATTATTCGGGTGTTTCCACCTCCATAGCTCCTGTAGCCCCGCCATCAACGCCCAAGCATTGATGTCGCTGGAGGCCCGTCTGCTAGAATTGGAGGAGTCCAATGCCACACCAAGAATAGCATTGAAGTCCCCCATTACCACCAGAGGGAGATGAGCCACAGGAGCCAGTTTAGCCAACATGTTATACAATAGTTGTGGTTGAATAGGTGGAGGTATATATACATTAACTAGTAAAATCTTAACATAGCAAACATCTAAGACCACAGCCACATATCTGCCTCCCTGGTCAGAGAACACCTGGTGGATTGTGCAGGAAATTGCCCTACTGATCAAAATAGACACTCCCTTTCAGGGCTGGCCCAAGACATTGTGCTGCCTGGGTCCAAGAATAAAATGCTGCCCTCCCACCGCCCATAAAAAAAATCACACCCACCAAAAGGCCCCCACATCCATTATTTTATATCATGATAATTAAAGCTAAAACTAAATTTATCAGGAAGTCAGGTTTACATGCAACAGCACCTTGTATCTATGCAAAATTATATGACATATCATTATGTTCAATTCCAAGGGGCATGCTAGGGCAGTATAGGGACAGGCTAGGGTAGTATATAGACAGGCTAGGGCAGTATAGGGATAGGCTGGGATAGTATATAGACAGACTAGTGTGGTATATAGACAGGCCAGGGTAGTATATAGACAGGCTAGAATAGTATAGGGGCAGGCGGAGCGGTCGGGGGGGGGGGGGGCTGTTATCATGACACACAAAACTGCTGGGAAAAAAAATATTGGTTGTCAAATTGCTGGGTAAATAGAAGAGGAGAGGCAGCCATGGTTCAATTTGCTGACCCTCTCAAAGTGCTGCCTGGATCCAATGGACCCACTGGGACTTATGGTAGGGCCGGACCTGCTCCCTGTGCGTAAGAGGAGTAGGGGGCATGAAATGCTTTTTGGATCCAGGATTTGTGTAGGGCGAGTATGTTGTTACCCTCCAGGTGAGTCTCTTGAAGGAGGATGACATGTGTTCTAGTCAGCTTGAGGCACCTAAACTCTGCAGCCCTTTTCATTTTATTATTGAGCCCCCTAATATTTCACGATAAAAGTTTTACTCTACCCGCCATCATCAAGTAGATGACTTAGCATAAACTGGATTAATATTGTATACCTCACCTTGTACCTTATGTGGCTGACTCTAAAAAATTGCGAAACCAGAATATGTGCAATGCCACTGAAAGTACACAGTAGCTGGAGAGCTGAAAAAGAAAAATGTACCCTCCCTGCCATTTTACTGGAAACCTTATTTTAAAAACAAAAAACAACAACCAAACTGTCCGGTAGGTGGCTTAATCCCAAACTTGAACAAAACCAATTTGTGGATCAAATGTTCAGCAAGTCCGAAGTCCTCCTCTTGAGTTCTCCCCAAACTCCACAATTCAGTAAAAGGGAACAAGGATAAGCTGAGTAGGGTGCACCACTCATTGTAATTTTGGAAGAACTAAACCGCACGGGATGATGGACCACTGCCCTCCTGTGGTGAATTTCGATATTGCGCCGGTAGACATTTTGAGTGAAATCCATGGCCTATAACATTGAAAGGCCCTGGGTCAGGCATGGCAATGAGAAACAGTTTGTGAAGTCAGCACGCACAAGCGCATATATCAGGAAATGTTCAATGTGTGTGCATAGGGGAGGTAAAGATATTTACACTCCTTAATATTTATGAAGGCCAGTGGAGATGCCCTGTACAGCAGCGTTATGTGGAAGAGGCAAAGATAGCTGTGACAAACTGCCAACTTAGTCGACCAAGTCAGTAACAGAAACTTGAGCAGCATATGTTCAAGCCTATGCAACAGGTAGGGGCTTGATTAAAGATTTTTATCCATCCATTCACAGGTCTTAGTCGGGTTATCAAAAAATCTTACCGATCCCTTGTGTTGGACACGAAGCTTGCTAGGATATAGCATGCTATACTGGACCTCCTTGTCCCGGAGCTTTCTGCAAATTTCATTAAAGGAGCGCCGTTTTTTCTGTGTTTCCGCTGAGAAGTCTGGAAATAACATGACACTGGTGTTGTCGAACTCCAGGTCTTGGTGCTTCCTGGATTCTGCAAGGATTAAGTCTCTGTCTCTGTATTTGGGAAACCTAACCAGGAAAGGCCGTGGGGGGAGCACCTGGGGGGCGAGCGGTTGTAGGGATACGGTGGGCTTTCTCCGCAACGTATGCGGGGGGTAAATTTCCCAGCCCCAGCAGATTTTTAAAGAATTGCTCTGCAAACACAGTGGGTTGTTTTCCCTCAGCCCCCTCCGGTAGCCCGACCACTCGCACATTGTTTCTGCGTTGGTGGTCCTCTGCGTCGTCTGCCCTATGTTGCAGTGCTTTCACCAGGTCTTTCAGTTTTGCTAATTGGGTACTTGGGCTTGAATGTGCCAACTCCTTTGCCTGCTCCATGGTTGCGACCATCTTCTTGGCATGCGACTATTCTGCTGACTGAGTAGACAAGATAGCGGAGTCGGGGCCATGTCCCGCTCCGACTTTGGAGCGAGTCTGCGGCTTGTCATGTTGCGCCTTCTTGGCTCCCTTAGCGGACAATTTTGACATCGCTAGGATCAGGAGATTGTAATCCTTTCGGTGGTATCACAGGATAACCAGGAAAACTGCTCCAAAATACGGATAATTGTCAGGATAGAGCGGAGCTAAGGAGACACGCTGCTTGCTCCGATCACATCCGGTCTTGCTCTTGTTACACACTCATGAACTTTAATGCCATCCCAGTCTTAGTCCATAGGATTTAATACTGAGTTGGCCCACCCTTTGCAGCTATAACAACTTCAACTCTTCTGGGAAGGCTATCCACAAGGTTTAGGAGTGTGTCTATGGGAATGCTCTGCTCTAATTCATCCCAAAGGTGTTCTATCCGGTTGAGGTCAGGACTCTGTGCAGACCAGTCAAGTTCCTCCACCCCAAACTCGCTCATCCATGTTTTTATGGACCTTGCTTTGTGCACAGGTGCAGGGTCATGTTGAAACAGGAAGGGGCCATCCCCAAATCGCTCCCACAAAGTTGGGAGCATGAAATTGTCCAAAATGTCTTGGTATGCTGACGCCTTAAGAGTTCCCTTCACTGGGACTAAGGGGCCAAGCCCAACCCATGAAAAACAACCCCACACCATAACCCCCCCTCCACCAAATGATTTGGACCAGTGCACAAAGCAAGCTCCATAAAGACATGGATGAGCAAGTTTGGGGTGGAGGGACTTGACTGGCCTGCACCTCAACCCGATAGAACACCTTGGGATGAATTGGAGTGGAGACTGCAAGCCAGGCCTTCTCGTCCAACATTAGTGCATGACCCCAAAAATGCGTTTCTGGTAGAATGGTCAAACATTCCCATAGACACACTCCTAAACCTTGTGGACAGCCTTCCCTTAAGAGTTGAAACTCTAAAGGGTGGGCCAACACAGTATTGAACCCTACAGACTAAGACCAGGATGGAATTAAAGTTCATGTGCATGTAAAGGCATGTGTCCCAATACTTTTGACAATATAGTGTATGTAGCCCCAAGTAGTGGTATTGAAATTACTGTTACAACCAAACAAATTCTTCAGCTGCTACTTTATTACGCAAGAAAGACTTCTGCAGTCTTTTGGTTACACTTAGACTCCTTACATATTGGCCTATGGAAACGCTTAATTAACCAGAATTTGCCTCTCTACAAATTGACTTATGAGGCGAGAGGGTGTGCAAAACAGTTCTCTAAGCTCTAGGGACCATGGCTAGATACCCAAGACACAAGTGACTCCTGCTCCTTGCTTCATTTGGGCTCTCATTCTATACCTTAGATTACCCCTACATTTCAATTTTGTATTATGTTTTTCACCTCGGATCCATTATTGTACTTGTGGTATATGAGTACTCTATACCATATTAAGCCAATCGATGCAATTGCATCACCCGTTGTACTTCTTTGTATGCACATTTTTCTAATAAACTGGGTTAAAAAAACAAAAATCCTTGAATTAACAAGTTGAAATTAGAAGCTGATTGGTGACTATGCACAGCTACTCCAGTTTCTGTGTGCTCCAGATTTAGTAAATCCACCCCCATCTGTGCATGGGGAAACTGCATTACAGCCACTAGATAGAGCTGAGTTTTTATTATTTCCTGTGATAGTCAACGCCATTTAATGGCCATAATTATTTATTTTTTCCATTCACATATTCTCAATCTGCAAACATTCCATTTTGCCCCATTCGCACAGAACACATTCACATGCAGGTCTGGATGGATGAACAGCCATGCATTTTTTTAATAAATACACCCAAAGAGTGTGTTAGATACTCATTAAATGTATCTAAAGGCAAAATGTTTTTTTAGTTTTGGATAGAGTGGAGATGGATTAGAACGCATGTAATTTTTAATTGCTGTCTGCAGCCCTGTTAGGGAGATTCACCCTCTCTATTAGTCCTGATTACTGTTATTATCAAAAGTAAAAGAAAAAAGAGGGGACATCTTTCAGTGTGTTTTGGCTATGGGATGGGAAGCAAATGGAAATCTCCCTAATGGGACACAGGTGGCAAAAACCTATAGGGGTTCTAACCTTTCCTTATGAAAAACAGTATTGCATTTTTTAGAAACCTAGCTTGCTCACCAAAGGTCCAGAAAAAAACACATGATACAAATGTTATAAATTGACTTGCAGCTCAGTGAGTAAAATAAGTATTTGATCCCCTACCAACCAAGCAGCACAGTGGTGTAGTGGTTGGCACTTTTGCCTGGCAGAAAAAGGGTTGGTGGTTCGAATCCCAACCACGGCACTACCTGCCTGGAGTTTGCATGTTCTCCCTTTATCTGTGTGGGTTTCCTCTGGGTACTCGGTTTCCCCCCACACTCCAAAGACATGCTGGTAAGTTAATTGGATCCTGTCTAAAGTGGCCCTACTATGTGTATGTATGAATGTGAGTTAGGGAACTTAGATTGTAAGCTCCTTGAGGGCAGGGACTGATGTGAATGTACAATGTATATCTAAACAGTGCTGCATAAATTGACGGTGCTATATAAGTACTTGAAATAAATAAACAATAAGACTGGCTACAGTATGTGCTCATGTGGTACACAGATTAGTTCTGTCAATTTAAGAAAATGCTCGTAACGACAACTCGTTATGTGTATAAAAGACACCTGTCCACACAATCCCTTTCTTCCATTCAAACCTCATCATCATGGGCAAGACCAAAGAGCTGTCAAAGGGTGTCAGGAACAAGATTGTAGACCTACACAAGGCTGTATTGGGCTATAAGACCATCAGCAAGAAGCTTGGTGAGAAGGAGACAACTGTTGGAGTGATTATTTGCAAATGGAAGAAATACAAAATAACCATCAATCGCCCTCGGTCTGGAGCTCCATGCAAGATTTTGCCTCATGGGGTAAGGTTGATCATGAGAAAAGTGAGGTATAAGCTCAGAACTACACAGGAGGAGCTTGTGAATGATCTCAAGGCAGTTGGGACCACAGTCATCAAACAAACCATTGGTAACACAATATTTCGGCATGGATTGAAATCCTGCAATGCCCGCTAGGTCTCCTCAAAAAGGCACAAGTACAGGCCCGTCTGAAGTTTGCAACATCTAAATGAGAAGGATTGGGAGAAAGTGCTGTGGTCAGATGAGACGAAAATTTAGCTATTCGGCATTAACTCGACTCGCCGTGTTTGGAGGAAGAAAAATGCCGACTATGACCCTAAAAACACCATCACTACAGTCAAGCACAGAGGTGGAAACATTATGCTTTGGGGCTGTTTCTCTGCTAAAGGTACGGGCCAAATTTGCCACATTGAGGGGCCAATGGACAGGGCCATGTATTGTAAAATCTTGGATAAGAACCTTCTTCCCTCAACCAGAACACTGAAGATGGGTTGTGGACAGGTCTTCCAGCATGACAATGACCCAAAACATACTGCCAAGGCAACAAAGGAGTGGCTCACAAAAGCACATTAAGGTCATGAAGTGACCTAGCCAGTCTCCAGACCGTAATCCCATAGAAAATGTATGGAGGGAGCTAAAACTTTGAGTTGATTTAGAGAAGATCTGTAAAAAAGAGTGGACCAAAATCCCTCCTGAGGTGTATGTAAATCTGGTAACCAATTACAAGAAACGTTTTACATCTGTGCTTGCCAACAAGCGTTTCTCCACCAAGTACTAAGTCATGTTTTGTTGGGGATCAACTAAATGAGGACTCCAAGGTGTGTTGCCAAATTCAAGAAAACCCTTATGTTTACATCTTTAGTAGAGTTGAGTGAACCCGAACTGTAAAGTTCGGGTTTGTACCGGACTTTAGGGTGTCCGTGTCCCGAACCCGGACATTTGAGAAAAAGTCCGGGTTCGGGTATTTTTTCCGCGCCTTTTGAATAGCTGCAGGGCAGCCAATCAACAAGTGTTTCACTTGTTTGCCCTTAGAAGCCATCACAGCCATGCCTACTAATGGCATGGCTGTGATTGGCCAGTGCATCATGTGACCCAGCCTCGATATAAGCTGGAGTCACGTAGCGCTGCATGTCACATGATCTCAGACTAGTGTAGGGAGAGGATGCTTCCGCCGCTGTGAGGGACAGATTAGCGTTATAAAATCATCTCACACTAGTATAGGGAGAGGTTCCTGCTGCTGGTGTGAGGGATAGATTAGCGTTATAAAATCATCTCATACTAGTATAGGGAGAGTGTCAGGACCTGTGTCCTTGCTTGGGTCACCTGCTGGCGGCAGTGTTTGGAAAACTAAATGGTGTAGTTCTGGTGGCCACCAGCGGGAGTCTCCCAGGAGATTGAGCTTACAGGTCATTAAGCTGCACCTGATGGGTCTGCTGGGTCCATATAAGCCCGCCTTGCTCCCTGTCCCAGTGCTTCGGTATTTTCCCTGCAAGCTGTGTCCATGCCTGAACCTGACCTGCTCTGATCCCTGATCTGCGATCCAGACCCAGAGACTTGATTCCTGAACCTGCTCCCTTGCTCTCTTTCTGCTCCCAGTACCTTGCTCCCTGTTCCCCTTATCTGGTATCCCTGGTTGCTTATTGTATATGTGTGTGTTTTCTTCACTTGTATTTAGTTAGTCAGATAGGTGTTTATTTTGGGGTTTGGTGTGTTTTCATCTTTTACTTGCTCATTTATGTTTGCTGGTGTTTGGTGTTGGAAGTGTTATTTGTCGAATAAATATATTGATATTTTCACCTTACACCTAGTCCTGATTCCTTTAAGTGCAGCCAACTGATCTGACCATCCCTGCTGGATACCTGCATATGGTATCCCTGACAGAGAGGTTCCTGCTGCTGGTGTGAGGGATAGATTAGCGTTATAAAATCATCTCATACTGGTATAGGGAGAGGTTCCTGCTGCTGTTGTGAGGGACAGATTACCGTTATAAAATCATCTCATACTGGTGTAGGGAGAGGTTCCTGCTGCTGGTGTGAGGGACAGATTAGCGTTATAAAATCATCTCATACTGGTGTAGGGAGAGGTTCCTGCTGCTGGTGTGAGGGACAGATTAGCGTTATAAAATCATCTCATACTAGTGTAGTGAGAGGATCCTGCTGCTGGTGTGAGGGACAGATTAGCGTTATAAAAAATAATATAAATTTGTGCTAAATTGTACATTTGCGTCCAGAATGAGGAGAGCGTCAAATAAGGGACGTGGTCGTGGTGCTGCTGGTGTTGGTGAAGCTCCTGTTGCAAGGAGAGGACATGGTCGATCTGTGCCTGCTACACGCACAAGTGAAACACCTTCCTCAGGTGCGAGTAGCCGACAGAACCTTCAACGTTATATGGTAGGCCCGAATGCTGCTCAACGAATGGTGAGGCCAGAACAAGTACAGGCGATAGTAGATTGGGTGGCAAACAATGTCTCCAGTTCCTTCACATTGTCTCCCATTGTCTCCCACCGGTCCCTTGCTGAAAGCTCAGAGTTGGCACCTAAACCCCATGGCCATCTGTCTTTCACCTCAGCCCCTTGTAAATCAGCCAAGCAGGCTGAGCCCCAAGTCATGCAGCAGTCTCTTATGCTTTTTGATGACTCTGCTGGTGTGCATTCCGTGGGCCACCCATATAGCCCCGCTCCAGAAGTGGAAGACATTGAATGCACTGATGCCCAACCACTTCTGTTTCAGGATGAGGACATGGAAACACCACCGCAGCACGTCTCTGATGATGACAAAACTGCTGCGGCTTTCTACAGTGTGCAGACTGACAAGGAGGGCAGTGGTGAAGAGTGGGTGGAAGATGATGTGAAGGATGATGAGGTGATGAGGTCCTAGACCTCACATGGAATGAAGGTCATGCGAGTGACGTGTGCAGTTTGGAGGAAGAGGTGGTGGTCGCACAGAGGCACCAGCACAGCAAAATAGGAATCAGGTTGCAAAAGCGGAGTGACCGTCCCCTAGACAGTACGCCTGCTACTACCCACCGCACCCAGGGACCTAGCACACCAAAGGCAGCTCAAAGGAGGTCCCTGGCGTGGTAGTTCTTCAGACAATGTGCTGACGACAGGACACGAGTGGTTTGCACGCTGTGCAATCAGAGCCTGAAGTGAGGCATGAATGTTCTAAACCTGAGCACAACCTACATGACCAGGCATCTACATGCAAAGCACGAGCTGCAGTGGAATAAGCCCATGGTCTTGGGCTCTTCCTGCTTCCTCTTCTGCTGCTGCCTCAGCCTCTTCCTCCAACTCTACAGTGCCTGTGTCACCTGCCACCTAGCAAACAGACGATGTGACAGCAACGCCACCATGTCCGCCACCGTCCCCACGCATTTCCACACCAAGGTCCCATGGAAGCTTACAGCTGTCCATCTCCCAAACACTGCAGAGAAAGAGGAAGTACCCCCCTATCCACTCACGATCCCTGGCCCTGAATGCCAGCATTTCAAAATTCCTGGCCTTTGAAATGCTGTCATTCCGTCTGGGGGACACGGACAGTTTTAAAAACCTGATGGCGGTGGCTGTCCCACAGTACGTGGTTCCCAGCTGCCACTACTTTTCCAGACGAGCCATCCCTTCCCTGCACAAATAAGTCGTGGACAAGATCAAGTGTGCACTGCGCAATGCCATCTGTGGCAAGGTCCACATAATCACTGACACGTGGACCAGTAAGCACGGGCAGGGACGCTATATCTCGCTAACTGCACACTGGGCAAATGTAGTGGCGGGTGGGCCTGAGGCGGATAGCAGTTTGGCGCATGTCCTTCCGCCACCGAGGATTGCAGGGCATTTCTCTTTGCCTCCTGCTGCCTCCTCCTCCTACTATGCTTCCTCCTCCTCTACCACCTCCTCATCCGCTCAGCGTAACACCTTCACCACCAACTTCAACACATCCAGGGGGAAACGACAGCGGGCTGTTTTAAAACTGATATGTTTGGGGGATAAACCCCACACTGCGCAGGAGCTATGGACGGCATTGAACAACAGACCGATGAGTGGTTGTTGCTACTGAGCCTCAAGTCCGGCCTGGTGGTGTGCGACAATGGACGAAATCTCCTAGCAGCTCTGGACCTAGCCGGTTTGACGCACATCCCTTGCCTGGCACATGTGCTGAATTTGGTGGTGCAGAAATTTCTAAAAAACTACCCGGATATGTCAGAGCTGCTTCAGAAAGTGCGGGCCGTCTCTGCGCGCTTTCGGCATTCTCACCCTGCTGCTGCTCGCCTGTCTGCGCTGCAGCGGAACTTTGGCCTTCCTGCTCACCGCCTCCTATGCAACGTGCCCACAAGGTGGAACTCCACCTTGCACATGTTGGAGAGACTGTGCGAGCAGCAGCAGGCAATAGTGGAGTTTCAGCTGCAGCATGCACGGGTCAGTCACTCTGTAGAACAGCACCACTTCACCACCAACGAATGGGCCTCCATGCGAGACCTGTGTACCATATTGCGGTGTTTCGAGTACTCCACCAACATGGCCAGTGCCGATGACACTGTTCTCAGCGTTACTATCCCACTTCTATGTCTCCTTGAAAAAACACTTCGGGCGATGATGGAAGAGGATGTGGCACAGGAGGAAGAGGAGGAGGAAGAGGGGTCATTTCCACGGTTATCAGGCCAGTCATTCACAAGTGGCTCGGAGGGTGGGTTCCTGCATAGGCCAGGTAAATTTCAAGCCAGGGCACAGTTCTGGAAGATGAGGAGGACGAAGATGATGAGGAGGAGGAGGAACCGTGTTCACAGCAGGGTGGCACCCAATGCAGCTCGTGGTATCACTGGAGCATGGCTGGGGGGATACGGAGGACACAGATGATACACCTCCCACAGAGGACAGCTTGTCTTTGCCTCTGGGCAGCCCGGCACACATGAGCGACTACATGCTGTAGTGCCTGCGCAACGACAGCCGAGTTGCCCACATTGTAACTTGTGCTGATTACTGGGTGGCCACCCTGCTGGATCCCCTTTACAAGAACAACGTGCCGTCCTTAATTCCCTCACTGGAGTGATGCGCGACTACTAGCGCACGCTGGTAGACGCCTGCTGAGGGCAATCCCAAATGACACCGGGGGCTCAGTGGAAGCACAAGGCGAAGGCAGAGGAGGAGGAAGAGGTCGCCAACACAGCTGTGGCACCGCCAGCACCTCAGAAGGCAGGGTTAGCATGGCCGAAATGTGGAAAAGCTTTGTCAGCAGCACGCCACAACAAACAGCACCACCAGCTGATAGGCAACGTCTTAGCAAGAGGCAGCACTTGCGCAACATGGTGGGACAGTATGTGTGCACACGCCTACACGTACTGACTAAAGGAAACTAAATTTGCAGTATTGCAAAATTTGGGAAGAGAGGAGTGGGACTTTAGTTAGTTGAATCACATTTATTTCCTTTTTTCTACACATACTGACTGATGGGTCTGCCCCATTCAACTTCTGGGTCTCCAAATTGGGCACATGGCCTGAGCTTGCCCTTTATGCCTTGCAGGTGCTGGCCTGCCCTGCAGCCAGTGTATTGTCTGAATGTGTGTTTAGCACGGCAGGGGGCGTTATCACAGAAAAGTGCAGCCGCCTGTCCGCAGCCAACGTGGACAAGCTAAACTTTATTAAAATGAGCCAGGCATGGATCCCACAAGACTTGTCTGTACCTTGTGCAGAATAGCCATTTATACTGGCCTCACACAGCCATTGGTATACTTAAGTGAACATATCCTTTTTTTTTTTAAATCTGTCTCAATATTTTAGGGGCTACCCCAATTAGAAAAAAAAACCAAACAAACAAAAAATAGTGTTGGCTACCTCCTCCTCCACCGCCACTTCCACCACCTACACCGCCAAGGTCACTGCCTCCTCAACCTCCTACTCCACATCCACCTCCTCCTCCATTTTTTATTTTTTTTATGTGATTTTAAGTTATTTCCCTATCCACATTTGTTTTCAGGGCACTTGCCCTACTCTTACCTCCATTTTGCTTCCTTTTGCAGCCTTCTAGCCCTTTCCAGGTCTTTTTTAGAACCATTTTTGTGCACAAAAGTTTGGGTCACCGTTGACTTCAATGGGGTTCGGGGTCAAGTTCGGGGAACTTTTTCGCGAAGTTCGGCCGAGCCCGAACATCCAGGTGTCCGCTTAACTCTAATCTTTAGTACCAATTTGTGCAACTAATTCATGTTGTTCTTCTTTGTGACATTTTTACTGTCCCCAATGTAAGTACGTTCCTCCCCAAGGTAAGTACTGTCAATCTGCTACCCACCAGACACACAAATCTAACACATTTCACCCACTCAGGGCTTAATTGTAGAGGAATATTAAGTTACAGTGGTGTTCCTGATGGATGGAAGACAGAAGTATAGCCTTTTGTGGATTTTCATTATTGTGGTTCATATTGACACTGTGCACTACTTACAACACACCTTGGGGACAGTAAAAATGTCACAAAGAACAACATGAATTAGTTGCACACATCGGTACTAAAAATGAAAACATTGCATGGGTTTCATGAATTAGGTACAGGGCCTTTGATTACAGCCACAACTCCAGAAATGTGTTGTAAATTTGCACCCACTACCCACTATGTTCTTGCCTCTCTCAAAGTCTTTGTAAAGGACAGAAGTCCCCTGTCTGCAATTGTCTGTGGTGGTACTTGTTTGTGTGAAATGGTTGTCTTCCACTGTGCACAAAACACTGGGGTTTCTTATGAAATTATTATTTTTCTTTTTGCATAGAGAACAAAGCATGTTGAAAGGCTGCCAATGTAGTAACTGCCTTTTTATTCACCTACATCACTACAGAACATCTGCCATTAAATTCTAATGGTCACCATAGCAACCCATATTTGGCGGAGTGAAGCAGGTGCTGCGTATGAAGTTTATGAAAAAAAGAAATGTACAGAAGAAAATTAAACTAAAACTAAAGGTGACATTCAGTATTTAGTGTGCAGTACAAAATGTAATGTTCAAACACATTGAATAAAATTGTTTAAAAAGGTTCAAAATAAAAATGTATAAGAAAAATAATAATCGCGTACATCATACAAAAGTTGTAAAGATATAGGAAAACAGGCTTGTTTTGTTATGCAGAGCAAAGAAAACTTTAACTATAGGTATGTAGGAAACTTCAATACCGGGCACTTTCACCCCCTTCCTGCCCAGGCCAATTTTCAGCTTTCAGCGCTGTAATACTTTGACAATTGCGCAGTCATGTAACGCTGTACCCATATGAATTTTTTTTTTTCACACAAATAGAGATTTCTTTTTCTGGATTTTAATCACCACCACTGAGTTTTTCATTTTTTGCTAAATAAATGAAAAGAGACTGAAAATTAAAAAAATTTGCGTGAAGTGGTTGAAGAAGAATCCCAGATATTTTAAACATAGTTACATTGGTCCAGCTTGGCCCATACCTGGCCGATGCCCATGGAAGCTAGAAAAGTGGAAATCATTGAAGTAGACACTGCTTTCAGGTCAAAGGGGCTTGACTGAAAAGGTCTGCCAAACGGTTTCCGATCAGAAGATGCTCATCAGAGGTGATGGATCTAAGTGGTAACCAGCATTCACCAGAGCTCCTGATGGTGGAGATGGGTTTTGCTGCGTGCTAGTGCCAGGTTGCGGACCTTAGGATTGCCCCACCAGGAGGTGAGCAGGCCAGCATCCCATAGCAGATAAAGCAGGTAGGGATCAAACAGTAGTGTAGTCAGTAAACAAGCTAAATGTCGGTAATAAGTGGTTGCAGGTAGTGATCAAACAGAATCTTAGTTGAGGAACAAGCCAAAGGTCGATAACAAATGGTTGCAGGTTGAGATCAAGCAGAAGCGTATTCGAGGAAGAAGCCAAAGGTCAATAAAGTGTGGTGGTGAAGAAACAGGTAGGTCAGAAAGGTCATGGGAGGAGCAAAGAGTTTAAAGTTCATCAGAAATAATTTGCACAACAAGATTGTGCAAGAGATCAGGCAGGGAGTTGACCACCATCTCAGGTGGCACAGCGAGAAGCACTGCAGCTAGACATTACAGAGGTTGCAGGTTAAGATCTGGACTATTTTGACCACCACTATAAAAAAGACATACTTCCCACTGACCGCCAATGAATTGGCTTGAGCAAGAGTTGGATGAGACCTGAAGAATATAGGGTACCTCTGAAGAAATAAGATTGAGAAAAGCTTTAAAAAGATTTGGAGGATTACAGCTTTATGGATACCTGTGGAGATCGCTAATTCCATTGTGCATCCACAACCAGAAGCCCCACCTTCTGTACAAGTGTGGAGTTGCAAAGGTCTTCATGAATTGCAGTTACGCATTCACTGATTGTGTATTATACCTTGGTAAAATGAGAAAATCGGCAATAAAGCTGGCAAGGACAGGTTTTTATAACAAGGGACACAGTTGGGAACATTTTCATTCTAGGACACTGTTTGCTTGAAATCAGGGATAATTGGTCTCCCTCTACTTTTGGTACCCATGTGCAGAACATATGAAGCAGTGAATCTGACATTCACCAGGTAAATATTCCAGGCGCTTTCAAAATGATAGGGATTTACTACCAGTACATGCTGGTGAACTTCAGATTCACCGCTTTATATATACAGTATATGCCTATGTCATTCAAATGAACACATTTACAGGTGCATATTTCAAATATGTGCCCACCAGGGCAATTCTATTATGTCAGTGTCCACAGATCATTGTTGCTGCACAGTTCTATGCATCCAGTATAATTTTATATGTATTTAGAAGAGATTTTCCAATGGTTCCATTCACACTGAAAGTTTTCCTGTGTTTAGGTAGGTAGATAGGTGGTGAGTTTAGCTGGCTTTAGAGAAAATAACATTTTATATCAGTTTGACAAATTTAAACAATGTCCTTTAAATGACTGGTGAAAAGAACAAAGTAAACAGCACTGTGGTACAAATCTAAAACAAGTAGAGTTGAGCGAACCCGAACTGTAAAGTTCGGGTCCGTACCGAACTTTCGGGTGTCCATGTACCGAACCCAAACGTTTGAGGTTTTCGGGTTCGGGTTCTGGGTTCTGGTATTTTATCACGCATGTTGAATAGCTGCAGGGCAGCCAATCAACAAGCGTTTCACTTGTTTTCCCTAGAAGCCATCACAGCCATGCCTACTAATGGCATGGCTGTGATTGGCCAGTGCATCATGTGACCCAGCCTCTATATGAGGCTGGAGTCACAATGCTGCATGTCACATGCTCTCAGGTTAGTGTAGGGAGAGGATGCTGCCGGTGCTGTGAGGGACAGATTGTGAGGGACAGATTGCAGATCTAATAACTAGGTAGAGATTACTACTACTGCTGTAAGGGACAGATTGCAGTGATAATAACTAGGTAGAGATTACTACTACTGCTTTGAGGGACAGATTGGAGATCTATAACATCTTATCCTGCATTACAGAACGATCTGATACTGGACTAGGTAGAGATTACTACTGCTTTGAGGGACAGATTGCAGATCTAATAACATCTCCCATTTTCTTCCTTTTGCAGCCCTCTAGCACTTTCCAGGACTTTTTTACAGTCATTTTTGTGCCGAAAAGTTTGGGTCCCCATTGACTTCAATGGGGTTTGGGGTCCGGGGTAAAGTTCGGATACTGTTCGGTACCGAACCCGAACGTTTCCTCGAAGTTCGGCCGAACCTGAACATCCAGGTGTTCGCTCAACTCTAAAAACAAGTAAAGACAACAGGAAACATATGCTGCCCCCTGGTGATAATTACATACATTATACTCTCTAAAGTGTTATTTTACAGAACTTACAGTTACAGTGCAGTTCAATACAAGAGGTTTAGGAGAGCCCTGCTTATGAGCGCTTACAATCTAATAGGGTCAAGTGGAACAAAAGTTAATAAACGTGAGAGATGGGCTGATAGAGAAAGTAAAAGTTTGGTTTAGGTGAAAGTGGGTAGGCTTGCCTGAAGAAATTAATATTTAGGGATTGTTCAAAGTTGGAAAGAGTAGGAGATAGCCAGACAGATTGGCGTAGAGAGTTCGAGAGGATGGGAGAGGCTCTGGAGAAGTCCTGGATGCGAGTATTGGAGGAGAAGACAAGGGAGGTAGAGAGAAGGAGGTCTTGGGAGGAACAGAGAGGATGGTTTGGGTGAAATTTTGAGACAAGATTGATGATATAGACTCACCGGCCACTTTATTAGGTACACCTTACTAGTACCTGGTTGGACCCCCTTTTGCCTTCAGAATTGCCTTAATTCTTTGTGGCATAGATTCAACAAGATGTTGGAAACCTTCCTCAGAGATTTCGGTCCATATTGACATGATAGCATCACGCACTTGCTGCAGATTTGTCGGCTGCACATCCATGATACCAATCTCCCGAATCTGAGCCACATGCCAAAGGTGCTCTATTGGATTGAGATCTGGTGTGGAGGCCATTGGAGTACAGTGACCTCATTGTCATGTTCAGGAAACCAGTGGTGAGATGATTTGAGCTTTGTGACATGGTATATCCTGCTGAAAGTAGTCATCAGAAGATGTGTACACTATACACTGCAGTGGCGTTAAACAATGCTCAATTGGTATTAAGGGGCCCAAAGTGTGCCAAGAAAATATCCCCCACACCAGAGGCGGCTGGTGAAATATTAGGATGGGGGGGGGGCGCCAGACCCTGCCCTTCCTTTTTGACCCCTCCCACTTCTCATAAGCCCCACCCCTTATAGTTTCCACCCCTTGTGTCAGGAGTATACAGCCCAGCATCACCAGATAGGATATACAGCATCACAGATAGGGTATACAGTATCACCAGATAGGGGTATACAGAGTCACCAGATAGGAGTATACAGAGCCCCAGATAGGGGTATACAGAGTCACCAGATAGCAGTATACACTTACAGAGCACCAGTTAGCAGTATACAGAGTCATCATATAGCAGTATACAGAGCCCCAGATAGCAGTATACAGAGTCACCATATAGCAGTATACAGAGCCCTAGATAGCAGTATACAGACCCCCAGATACATAGTCACCTTATAACAGTATACAGAGTCACCATATAGCAGTATACAGAGCCCCAGATTGCAGTATACAGAGCCCCAGATAGCAGTATACAGAGTCACCATATAGCAGTATACAGAGCCCCAGATAGCAGTATACAGAGTCACCATATCGCAGTATACAGAGCCCCAGATAGCAGTATACAGAGTCACCATATTGCAGTATACAGAGCCCCAGATAGCAGTATACAGAGTCACCATATCGCAGTATACAGAGCCCCAGATAGCAGTATACAGAGTTTCCATATAGCAGTATGCAGAGTCACCATATCACAGTATACAGAGCCCCAGGTAGCAGTATACAGAGCCCCAGATAGCAGTATACAGAGTCACCATATAGCAGTATACAGAGTCACCATATCGCAGTATACAGAGCCCCAGATAGGAGTATACAGAGTCACCATATAACAATATACAGAGCCCCAGATAGGAGAATACAGAGTCACCATATAGCAGTATACAGAGCCCCAGATAGCAGTATACAGAGCCCCAGATGGGGTATACAGTCACCAGATAGGGTATACAGAGCCACCATATTGCAGTATACAGTCACCAGATAGGGTATACAGTCACCAGATAGGGTATACAGAGTCTCCATATCGTAGTATACAGTCACCAGATAGGGTATACAGTCACCAGATAGGGTATATAGAGTCACCATATAGCAGTATACAGAGCCCCAGATAGCAGTATACAGAGCCCCAGATAGCAGTGCACATAGCACCAGATAGGGTATACATTCACCAGATAAGGTATAGAGAATCACCATATCACAGTATACAGTCACCAGATAGGGTATACAGTCTTCAGATAGGGTATACAGAGTCACCATACCGCAGTATACAGTCACCAGATAGGGTATACAGTCACCAGATAGGGTATACAGAGTCACCATATAGCAGTATACAGAGCCCCAGATAGGGGCTTGTGGCACTGACAGACCCCCCTGAAGTCAGGACAAGACTTACACTTACCCCATCTAATAGGCAGGCAGGAGTGTGCAGAGCTTCACTTGTGGACAGCATGCTGGAGTGAATGGTCTGCGGTGCGGGAGTCGGGACTGAAACCCGGCAGAGTGCTGCGCCTGCGTGAGTAATCACGCAGCCAGCACGTCCGCCAAGGTCCCACCCTCGCCCACAGCATCCAATGCCAGTCAGTCACTGGCTCAGGGCAGCCAATCAGACTATGTGTGTGCGCCTGTTCAGCGCACATGCATACTCTTTAATGACTGACCAATCGGCCCACTACTTGCTGTCAGCAGATAGCAAGGGGCCGAGAAAATAAAAATGTCAATATACCGGCGCCTCCTGTAGGGGGTCGGGCTGACTTTTTTTTTTCTTGTCAGCGGCGGGGAGGCGGTGCCCAAGTGCCCCTTATTGACCGGCCACCGCTGCCCCACACCATTACACCACCAGCCTGAACCCTTGATACAAGGCAGGATGAATCCATGCTTTCATGTTGTTTATGCCAAATCTGAATGTCGCAGCTGAAATCGAGACTCATCAGACCAGGCAACATTTTTCCAATCTTCTATTGTCCAATTTTGGTGAGCCTGTGCGAACTGTTACCTCAGTTTCCTGTTCTTAGCTGACAGAAGTGGCACCCGGTGTGGTCTTCTGCTGCCGTACCACATCTGCTTCAAGGTTCGCAGTGTTGTGCATTCAGAGATGGTATTCTGCATACCTTGGTTGTAACGAGTGGTTATTTAAGTTACCATTGCCCTTCTATCATCTCAAACCATTCTCCTCTGACCTCTGACATCAACAAGGCATTTTCATCCACCCAACTGCCACTCACTGGATATTTTCTCTTTTTCTGAACATTCTCTGTAAACCCAAGAGATGGTTATGCATTAAAAGCCCAGTAGATCGGCAGTTTTTGAATTACTCAGACCAGCCTGTCTTTCACCAACAACCATGCCACGTTCAAAGTTTCTTAAATCCCTTTTTTTTTCCATTCTGATGCTCATAAGTCATCTTGACCGTGACTAGATGCCTAAATGCATTGAGTTGCTGCCATGTGATTGGCTGATTAGCAATTTGTGTAACCAAACAATTGAACAGGTGTACCTAATAAAGTGGCCAGTGAGTGTAGCTCAGGGCAATCAGAAGCCAGTGGAGGCTCCGCCCCCAAGTGTCCCGTTTCCCAGCTTCCACCCTGCCGACAATGGAACCAACTGAGGTGAGGGGGACCTGCCAGGACTCGGGACTCAGAAGATGTCTCTGGTAAGAGGAGAGTGAGGGCACAGACTCTGGCAGTGGCAGTGTCTGTGCAAGACTGCAGCAGGCAAGGAGAGAGGATGTCCTCTTGTTTAGTGCAGTCATCCTCAGTCACACTGTGTGTGGGGCACCAGGGAGCAGCTGAAAAATGGGAGCTCAGCCTGCTATGCTGAGATTTGTAGTCCCATGGAGGGGAGGACAATGCTCACACATACTGGAGAAGGACGGAGGGGCTGGTCATATAAAGTAAAAGGCTCTGTGCTGTGAGGGGGCTGCCATGACTGACCTGCCCCCATCTAGAAATACTTATTGTCTGGCACACTGGTTTAAAGGGGAACTCTGCAGACTCTGGGGTAAGGGGGGACCCTGATGAAAGTGGGATCTCTGTGGTTACCAGAGACCCCCCTCGCATCAGAGGCCCCCCTTACATCACAGTCCGCAGAGATCCCCTTTGTGTCAGAGTCCCCTCTTACGGTGTATATAAAGGGGGACTCTGATGTAAGGGGTCTCTGATCACCTGAGTCCCCTCTTACATCAGAGTTCCCAGCATTCCCCCTTACATCAGAGTCCCCCCTTACAGTGTATATAAAGGGGGACTCTGATGGAAGTGGGGACACTGGGAACTCTGATATAAGAGGCAATGCTGGGAACTCTGATCAAATGGGGGACTTTGGTTACCAGAGACCCCTTACACCAGAGTCCCCCTTTACGCCAGAGTCCACAGCATTCTTTACATCAGATTTCCTAGTGTGAAGGGGAACTCTGGGGACTCTGATGTAAGGGGGGCTCTCTGTGAACCCTAATTTAAGGGGGGAACTGTGATATAAGATGTAACACTATTGACTCTGGTGTAAGGGGTAATGCTGTGGACTCTGGTATAAAGAAGGACTCTGATGTGAGGGGGGTACTGTGGACACTGTGGAATATGTAGGGGCTCATTCACAAAAGCTTTGATTTCTGAAGAGCGATCTGCAAACAGATCACTCTTCAGAGAGCATTTGAGAAGCGGTGAGGAGGCGTTGTATTGCCTCCACACCACCTGCTTTAACCCCTTTTTAACCCCACAGTTGCAGAGTGCCGCCGTTCACTTGAATGGGTCATGGTCAGTGGGTGCTACACCCGCTCACTGAAAGCAACAGGGTATAATTGCAACTGCGGCATTGGTTAAAAGATGGTAGCGGTTGAGGGATGGTAAAATCACGGCTCAACCACAGAGTTTTATTGCCGCTCAACCACTAGTGTGAACAATTAAGTGTTAAAATTTAAAAATTAAGTTTTAAAAAATGTTTTAATAGTATATATATATACTCACACACGTTTGAGCTTTGGGATGCACGACCTAATGCAAAATGCTGCGCACACCTATGACCAGGTCACAGTAACAGTAAAGGGGATTACTAGTGGAAAAATATGGAAAAAATATGGAAAAATGTAATGGGGGGAATAACTGAAAATTATTGAAAACTTTGCTGTGAATAAATAATTAAAAATATATATGTGTATCCTGGATCTTTTTAATAATATGAAAAAACCTGAACAGCCAGCATTACCATAAATTCACCAGCAGAGGGGATACAAGCACAACCACAACAGAAAACACATGGATAGATACTTTGCAACTGACTGCAAGAAATGGATGCAATAGAGATTCAAATACAAATGCATAAAAATTGCAACAACAAAAATTAATGATTATAATAAATGAATACATGAACTATGGTGATGAAAACCATAATAAATGAATAAGGCTAAAATGGTAAAAAGTTTATAAAAATACACACAATAAGTAATCAAATATATATTGTGGCAGAGCACTGCCCTGCCAGGGTATAGTTGGTAGAGATGGCCCAGGATTCCCCACCTGGCAGGTTGAGGGGCTCCAGAGGTGCTGCGCGTTTAAGAGGAAACTGGCTTTTCAGTTTCCTTATTGTTGTTTAAAGTCTCTTTCGGGATCTGGAGCCTGGGTATTTCTTAGAGATCCGGGTGGGATGACATCCCACGAGTCCTGGGTCCGGGTTTTGTGACCCACCAGGAGTCTGATTGCCCCGCTGGGTGGGGGCCTGTTAAGAGCAGTCAGGACCAGGCTTCTGGGTCACACAAATGAGAGAAGGCTCCAGAGAGGGAGACAGGCGATCTCCAGGGGTCTAAAGCTGCAGGATGCAGTCTGGTTGACCTACAAGGAGGCAGGTGTGACCCACGATCACAAAGTAACGGATTGCTTATAAGCCAGGAGGGCTAGGATGTCGTAGCCAAGAGAGCTACTGACTGTTTATGAGCCAGGAGGCCAAAGGTTTTCGTTTGTACATTGATGGTGACAACCCCCTGCGAGGAAAACCCTTTTCACCCTTGTTTTCAACATTATTTTTAATAAACATGGGCTACCACAGTGTTTCTCAACCTTTTATGGTGAAGTACCCCTCCAGATCTAGAAAAAATTCCTAAGTACCCCTGTCTCGAGAAAATCATTTCTATTGTTTGGGTGTCATGGTTTCTGTGTGTGTGTAATGTCAGTATGTGTTTGTGAGGGTTTTTGTGCCAATCAAATGCAGCCTCACCAGTGTCCATCAAATGCAGCCTCACCAGTGTCCATCAAATGCAGCCTCAACAGTGCCCATCAATGCAGCCTCACCAGTGTGCCCATCAATGAAGCCTCACCAATGCAGCCTCACCAGTGTCCATGAAATGCAGCCTCACCAGTGTCCATGAAATGCAGCCTCACTAGGGTCCATCAAATGCAGCCTCACCAATGCCCATCAAATGCAGCCTCACCAATGCCCATCAAATGCAACCTCACCAGGGTCCCGCAAATGCAGCCTCAACAGTGCCCATCAATGCAGCCTCAGCAGAGCCCATCAATGCAGCCTCAGCAGTGTCCATCAAATGCAGCCTCACCAATGCCCATCAATGCAACCTCAACAGTGCCCATCCATGCAACGTCAACAGTGTCCATCAATCTAACGTCAACAGTGCCCATCAATGAAGCCTCACCAATGCAACCTTACCAGTGCCCATCAATGCAGCCTCATCAGTGCCCATGAATGCAACCTCAACAGTGCCCATCAATGCAACCTCAACAGTGCCCATCAATGCAACCTCAACAGTGCCCATTAATGCAACCTCACTAGTGTCCATCAATGCAGCCTCAGCATTGCCCATCAATGAAGCCTCACCAATACAGCCTCACCAGTGTCCATCAAATGCAGCCTAATCAGTGTCCATCAAATGCAGCCTCACCAGTGTCCATCAAATGCAGCCTCACCAGGGTCCATCAAATGCAGCCTCACCAGTGTCCATCAAATGTAGCCTCAACAGTGTCCATCAAATGCAGCCTCACCAGTGTCCATCAAATGCAGCCTCACAGGGGTCCATCAAATGCAGCCTCACCAGTGTATATCAAATGCACCCTCACCAGTGCCCATCAAATGCAGCCTCACCAGTGCCCATCAAATGCACCCTCATCAGTGCCCACCAAATCCGGCCTCACCAGTGCCCAGAAATGCAGCCTCACCGGTGCCCATAAATGCAGCCTCACCAGTGCCCCTCAGTGCAGCCTGTCGGTGTCCGAGAATACATGAAGGTGAAAAACCTTCAGATCTTACAACCACTTTAACTGTTTGGGGGGGGGGGTTAATAAATCTACAATGGTATTTGTAATACGCAGCATGGAGGGGGTTAATGTACTGCCATTGGTCTCTGATGCATTAGTGACCAGTGGCAAATAATTAACTCCTATGTGCTGCATTAGTGGCACCAGTGGCAGTGTTAATTAACCCCTTTATGATGCAGCATGAAGGGGTTAATAAATACTGACACTGGTGCCACTAAATCAGCACAAAGGGGTTAATTATTTGCCACTGGTCACTAATGCATTAGAGACCAATGGCAGTACATTAGCCCCCTTCATGCTGCGTATTACAAATAGCATTGTAGATTCATTAAGCCCTCACTGGATCCCACCATCCTGAACAACTTAAGACCAATCTCCTTGCTCCCGTTTGCATCAAAACTTTTAGAACGACTAGTCTACAACCGTCTTAGTTCCTACCTCACTGACAACAACCTTCTTGACCCCTTACAGTCTGGCTTTCGCTTGCTACACTCCACTGAAACTGCCCTACTAAAGCTCACTAATGACCTGCTAACTGCTAAAACCAATGGCCACTACTCCATACTCATACTACTCGACCTCTCTGCAGCCTTTGATACTGTTGACCATCCCCTCCTCCTTAACAAACTCCACTCTCTTGGCCTTCGAGACTCTGCTCTCTCCTGGCTCTCCTCCTACCTGTCAGAGCGCTCCTACAGTGTGACCTATAACTCTGTTTCCTCCTCTCCACTTCCTCTTTCAGTTGGGGTACCTCAAGGTTCTGTCCTTGGACCCCTTCTCTTCTCCATTTACACCTCCTCCCTTGGTCTGTTAATAAACTCCCATGGCTTTCAATACCACCTCTATGCTGATGACACACAAATCTATCTCTCTACTCCTCACCTCACTCCTTCAGTCTCCTCTCGCATTACTAACTTACTAACTGACATATCAGCATGGATGTCACAACACTTCCTCAAACTCAATCTTTTTCTAAAACTGAGCTTATAATTTTTCCTCCAGCCCGTGCCCCTCCCCCTGACTTCTCCA